>JABUQX010022387.1:5000-7500 GCA_015478945.1 Trachelipus rathkii | reverse complement strand
CTTGAACGTTGTACGCCCTCAAACACGTCATATATTTATATATATATATATTTACTATATATTATTATAATATATTTATATATAATATATATATATAATATATATATTATATAGTCATATATATACTATATATTATATTATATAATTTATATATATATATATATATATATATTATATAGGCCTATATATATATAATATATTATATAATATATACTATGTATATATATATTCATAATATATAAGTATAATATATATATATATATATATATAATAGCCTATTTATAAATATACATATTATATATGATATTATAAAATTTTTTTTTTTTTTTTTTTTTTAATTTTCAAAATTATTTTTTGTAAATAAATGTTTGTCATTGATATTCTATGAGTTTTAACAAACAAATAAGAAATAAAAACAAGGATGATGACGAGCAGGCTGCCTGGATGCATGCAGAACCGCAAGCTTCTAAGGCGCGTCTGCGGTTGCCGTGTAACAACTTACTCGCATAATTAATTGACTAAATAAAATTGTTTAAAAAAACTGAGGAGGTATTATTATTATATCTATTATTTATTATTATTGTTATATTTATTATTATTATTATTATTAATTAGTGAGAGTATTATGATTATTATATTATTATAGTATTAGATATTTTTTCATTATTACATGTTATCTTGTACAAATTCATTTGAATAACGAAATTCAATTACGTCTGAAAGACATTATTCACTTTAATAATCGTATTGGATTCAAAAATAATTTTAAAAAGTATTGCTTTTTTTTATATATAAACTATCGAACGACAAAATCAAAAGCCTTCACATATTCTTAGCCTAAGCTGTAAATAAATTGTTTTACAAAGTGTCAGAAGATTTAGAAAAAAGTACGAAACAAATAGGCATTGCTTGCGTATACTATATTGGCCAAATATATAATATAGATATTATACTATATATATATATATATATATATATATAATAATATATATATTTAATATATAATATATATATTTATATATATATATATATAATATTTATATATATATATATGACTGTGTGTGTGTGTCTTATGTGTGTGAGATGGGACATACCACACATTAAATGTGAATGAAGGTAATCAGAGGAGAAAGATTAGTCTCATGTGACTTATTGAAGAAATGAAGTAAAGTCTGAAAAATCTACGCAAGAAGTGGTTCGACATTATTTTCCGAGGAGAGAAAGAACTTTTATTTCAAAGTAACTAAGTTATAAAGGAAAAGAAAATGCGATCGGGATTTTTAGAATTTTAAACATATTTATTTATTTGTTTAATATTTGATTTCGAAGAGCTCGCTGCAAAATTTTCTAAAATATCATTTCTTGCAATTTGAAATATTAATAATTATAATACCAAAAATAAAATTATAAAGATGAAATTCAAAATAATAAATTGTAGGTGAAACTGCGTTTCTCAAGGCAATCGTAGAGTCATATGAAGAAAATTTTCCAAATTCTTTTCTACTTGGTAGCAAAGGGCTGTAAATCCCCTTTATCACTTAATATTTTTAATGGTGGTGATATATTAGCGCACTAGTATATTAACCAATACAGTAAATAATGGTAATAGTGACGTCTGATAATAATATTTAACATATAGTGGAAATAGTGGTGAATAAAGTAGTTATACGTGCTATAGCATAATAATTTAAACAGGTGTTTTTAACAATTAAAATATGTAAAATATAGTGATAAGTAGTGCATTAATAGTAAAAATATAGTGAATTTTGTGTTAAATATAGTGTTTAGCACTCGGTCTAATAACTATTATATAAATTATAATATATATACGTATATATATATATATAATATATATATATATATAATATATATATTATATATATATATTTATATATATATATTTATATATAATATATATAATATATATTATTAGCGGAAGACATTTATATAAAAGCCCCCGATGACTCAGTTTTGCACCAGGGCCGAGACAAAGGTGAGGTCGTCCTTTCGGAACCACAGTCGGGTGGGGAGAATATATGCTATTCTCTCTTGGGCTTGGCTCTTCTTCTGGGAGTTTAGCATGATATATAATACGGCTAGATTACGGGCTCTGCCCGTACGGCTCAGGGTGTTTATCTGGTTGACTATATACAGAGTGGCCAGGATAAAAGAGGCCCCAAGTCTTATAAACAACATGCAGATAATTAACTCGTTTATTGTATATACACAATACGGAATATTGAATTATTATTATTATGAAAAACAAGGTACTGAACATTCATAGGTCAATAGTTTACAGGAGGTGCTGAAAATGTTCACCTTGAACCTGGATACACAACTTTGTATGGTCGCATATGTAACAGCTTCAACATGTTATGGCATGAAGTTCGTTTGATGTTTAGTTGTGCGGATAGACGTCTAGTTGTTTCATGAGCTTCTAACCATATCTCTTGCCACATCGTGGCAATATTTGCGCCAACACAAACGTTTCTTTTCACGG
>JABUQX010022387.1:0-2500 GCA_015478945.1 Trachelipus rathkii | reverse complement strand
TACATATATATATATATATATATATATATATATATATTATATACGTATATATATTAAAATTGAAACCTGTCCTTAGGGTTATATTATGTGGTCGACCTTCCCATATCTCCCAGCACTAGAGTTCTATTTGGGCTCACTCTTCCGTTCGCGCTTGTCAATTACCAGGTAACAACATACAGTACCTAAATTGATATAAGGAATAACGGGAAAGTATATATATAATTATCTATGTTCTGATAGCATTTATTATTATGATGTAGTCATTAGAAAATTCTATATATAGTATATATATTTATATTATATATATATATATATGATATATAATATATATTATATATATATATATATATATGAGAAAATAAATATATATATATATATAAAATATATTATATATATAGTATATATATATTTATATATATGAGATAAAGATTTGCTTATTTATTATTAAATTTCAATAATATTCGAACCTTCCCATGAATTATTTAAGATATTTAATAACTGGACTCAATCGAATCAAGCTCCTTTTTTTTGTTCATTTCCCCTAGGGCTTTCCATCTCTCCTAATGATATATATGATATATAGTAGTATATATATATAATAATATTATATATATATATTATTATATATATATAGCATATATATTATATATAGTATTATTATATATATATATATATATAATATTATCATTTGTTAGACGAGAACAATGAAATTAATGCTTAAAACATTTTGGATAATGATTGACTAACAATATAGCTATTTATTATTATTATTATGATTATTATATATTATTATTATTATTATTATTATTATTTAGTTAATTATTTATTATAAAATTAAAATTTGATTATTTAATTATAATTATTATTATGATTATGTTATTTTTATTATTGGGCTGTGTGAATTAAAATTTTTTATTTTTATTATTATTATTATTATTATTATTATTATTATTATTATTATTTAATTATTATTATTATTATTATTATTATTATTTTTATTATTATATTATTAATTATTTATTATTATTATTATTATTATTATTATTATTTTTTTTATTATTATTATTATTATTTTTATTATTATTATTATTAATTATTTTATGAAAAAATATGATTATTAAATTATTACTATTGTTCATTATTATTGTATTTATTATTTTTATTTATTATTCATTATTATTATTAGCATTTATTTATTATTATTATTATTAATATGATTATTTAGTTATTTTATTTTTATTTATAAATTTTTTATTTTTATTGATTCTTTATTCTTATTATGATTATTCTCTTATCTTATTATTTTTATGTTTACTAATTTTGTCTAATTATTCTTATTCAGTTCTTAGTGTTTTTTATTTCTCTGAATTACTTAATGATTTTTCAAAATATATATTTTTTAATTTGAAAACCAAATTGGTTTGTAAAATTCCTTTTTATTTATGCTGCAGATTGTTAAAGGTCAATTGTGGTGGTGATGTGAATGGAGAGGGAATGGGGGTGGGGCGGGTGAGGGTTAGGAACCCCTAATTAAAGGTACAAAATTATTTTTGTTGTGAACTTAATTTTTTCCATTCATTTTTTTAAATTTTTTATGTAACCGCATTGTTGTTTAATTTATAGACTCTATGGTTTGTTGGGTTAAAGAGCATTGTAATTAGTTTTATATATATAATATATTATATTATATATATTGATATATATATATATATATATATATTATATATATATATATTATATATATATATATATATATTATATATTATAATATATTATATATATATATATATAGCGTATATATATATATATTATTATATATATATATATATATATATAATAATATTATATTAGTATTATATATTATATATTTTATATATAATTATATATATATAGTACTATATATTATCATATATATTATATTATATATACATATATTATATATATATATATTTATATACTATATGATATATATATATATTATTATAATATTATATATTATATATTATATATAATATATATATATATATATATATATATATATATATATATATATATTATATATATATATATTAATACTATATATATATATATATAAACACATATATATATATATAATATATATATATAATTACATATAATATATATATTATATATATATATATATTATATATATAATATAGTATATATATATAATACTATATATATAGGCATTATTATTATAAAAGGCCATATTTATTTTTTTTTCTGGGACTGGAAGGCTCCTTTTGTGAGGGAGACTTGACCTTGTGGTAACACAATATATTTTCATTTTATTTATTTATTTGATTTTGTAAATTTTTAATATTTTTTGTGATTATTTTTTTCTTAATTTGAACACCGTAAAATCGTTGAGAAGCAGAATTTAAAAATATGTTTCCTTTCTTTAAGAATTCTCTATTTTATTCTTGTAAATAATAAAATAAAAGCTAAATAAAAAAAATTGGTGAAATTTCTTCTACTG
>JABUQX010022386.1:25000-40579 GCA_015478945.1 Trachelipus rathkii | reverse complement strand
ATTACATATATTATTATTATTATTATTATTATTATTATTATTATTATACGTATTAAAAAAATACCTAATATAAACGTGTTATTATTATTAAATTCTATTATATTATATATATATTATTATTATTATATTATATATATATATATATATATATATATATATATATATATATATATATATATATATATATAATATATATATATATATATATATCTATTACACAACTCATTGTTTTTTTAATATTTTTATTATATATATATATATATATTATTATATATATATATTATTATTATTATATATCATATATATATATTATATTTTTATATTTTATTATTGCCTGTTTTTTTTTTCTTTTTTGAACTTCACATTTATCCTCTTTAAATTTCGATCATTTTTGCAATTTTAACTGACCGTTTTTCAAAACATTTCATTCGCATTAATGTAAATTTTATATATATATATATATATATATATATATATATATATATATATATATATATATATATATATATATATATATCAGTGGCGTAACTAAGGTCAATTGCGCCCCCCCGCGACTTATTTTGTGCGCCCCCTTTAGTCATGGACGGGGTGGATAGAGTTTTTGGAACTTGAATGACAAAAAAAGTTTTCTTGTTCATATCAAAGAAAAATCACATTAGCATTGCAAAAGAACCAGAGTGTATTGCAATGGAAAAAAGGTTTTTATATATATAAAAGATGCGCATTTTTAAAACACTTTTAAATTACTGTTATTGGTAAAGTAGAGCAAAAACTTACTAATAAACAATACAACATTGTCATTACTTTCTAACTTTGACATTAATAGTTTTCTAAATGCTCATTAATCCCCTTCGTCTCTTTGCATCACAAAATGTTCGCACTAATTTCTCCAAGTCCAGTGCGCGAGCCCGATCATACTCTATGCTATTCACTTAACCTTACGGTCGTCATGGTACTTCTCAAATAACTTTTTATTAGTTTTAATTTTGAAAAAGATCTCTCAGCAGATGATGAAGTTACTGGGAGTGTCAGAAACATTATAAAAGCTGTTCGCACTTCTGGAATACTACAAGACAACATATTTTCAATCAACAAATATTCAGCCACTTGTATTATTTTTGTCATTTTTCTTTTCTTTATTTCACTTGCCACAACATTTCTGAAGCAGACAATTTCCGTAACTAAAGAACTTGTCACGTCGGCTTCATATTTTTGTAAAACTTGTCAGCAGACTCCATGAGCTCTTTATCTGTTTGTTCTGTAAGGGCTGTAGGGCTCAAAAAGCAAAACATCTGTTGCACCTTACTCATATCTGGTACCTCCGATTCACTTGGCCTATTAGTATATCAATGTCTCTGTAAAAAAACTCACCCTGAAATTGTGCAAAGGATCAATGAAGTCAACATCTTTAGAAAGCTCATCAAAGAAGCCTGTCACTTTGCTTTTGCGCTTAGTAGGCAATGAAGTCTCACTTTGCCAGCTTCTTGCAATTTCCTGGGCCTCTTCCACTAGCTTGTAAAACTCTCCCCGCAACTGGTTTAGCTTGGTGACACACCTTTCTAAAAGAGTGGAAGCTTCATCCAGGGATGTCCGATTTTCGGAGTGTTTTAGAAGTGATGTTAATACTTTCCGAAATTTTGCTTTGAAACACAAGCATTAAAATGAAGTGAAAAGTAGACATTTGTCTTCTTAATGCTGTCGCCTCCACTACTTCAGAGCTCTTTGTTTTGAAGTTAGGATGATTTTTAATAAACAATTCAAAATATAAATGAAATTAACTTTAACTGCCAACAAGCAATCGAACCTCGAAGATCATCTAGTTGGGCACAGTCTTTTAACAGTTTTGTTGACCATGCAGGTTTCTGAAGAAATTTCTTTCAGTGATTGCCATCTTGGAAGACTCTGACTGAAATACCCATATATCTCATTAATCACATCATAAAAAACAATCATTTCTGTAATCTCCTTTACAGAATCATTCAAGACTAAGTTAAGGTTGTAATTGCACAATGCACATACTCTGCATTAGGCGACTTTCGCTTGATTTTGGTCTGCAGTCCAATGTACTTCCCACTCATAACAGTAGCACCATCATAGCCCTGCCCTCTGCACTTTTTAATTGAAAAATTATTGCTTTCCAAAAACTTACACACTTCACTTTCTAAACCTTCGGTCTTTTGATTTGTTATGGGGATAAACCCCAGGAATGATTCATTAATTTGAAGCTTCTTTTCATCGTAATTGATGCAGACATATCTTATTACTACTGACAGATGGTCAGTTTTAGAAATATCTTGGGTCGTATCTAAAATAAGAGAAAAAAAGAGCGCATCTTTAGATTCACTTATTATGTCACGGAGTACATGTTGTGAAGCCAACCTACGAGTTCATTCGGAATAGGAGCACTCATATATTTTGTTCTGCTTTTCTCATTCTCCAGGTGACTTTTAAGAAGAGGGTCATACCTGGATAAAAAATCAATAATATTGAGAAAGTTTCCAGATTTACTATCAATATATCGGGTTAAAAAATATCGTATATATATATATATATATATATATATATATATATATATATATATATATATATATATATATATATATATATATATATATATATATATATATATATATATATATATATGAGAGAGAGAGAGAAAAACTTTCATTATGGAGTTTTCATCGAAAATGTGCTCATTCCTCTTACCCGCCGTGCGCCCTCTCGGCTCCTGCGCCCCCCCGCACCGCGGGTGGGGGGGCGTTATTTACGACTGTTATACTGATATATATATATATATATATATATATATATATATATATATATATATATATATATATATATATATATATATATATATATATATAGTGTATTCAAAGTTTTGAATAAAAAGAATGATAATACACACATAACCCAATATTTATAAATATTTCATAATTTACGAAAAGTTTTATTTCAAAATGAGTATAACTACTAAGAAGTCTTATTATATTAAATAGTTTCCTTTTTAGTTTGAAAATAACAATTTAATATTTTTTTCCACACCAAAATCAGTCATAACATCTTCTATTGATGTTTTTGACATGAAACTTTTCCTCCGTGAATGCTTAGTAACAAGGCCCATTTAATCTTTCGTTGAAAATAGTTGACTTTAGCCACGTTTTAACACTTCGTAAGGTACGAAACGATTTTTCAATTGTACAAATGGTTGGTGGAAATGTAAGAAGTACTGTGATAGGTTGTGCAACTGCTGGTAAAAATGTGTAATGATTTTGTAGTAATGTGATGTAATTTATTTTCTCATATTTGTTCCTATCTGATTTCTTCCAGTAATTAAACCAAGATTCTGCTTCACCAATTAGATTGACAATGTTATACAAATTCGGTTATAATGGGTTATTTTTTTTTTTTATTTTAAATAATCTCATTTGGTAAATTTTCTTAATCTAACTGGGTGCAAAATGCAAAGAAAGGAAGATGTTATATTATGTTCCGAAAATTTGATACTCAGAGATGAAATGAAGAATCAAGGTAAGGTATAAATGGTGAAACTCTGAAGCAATCCTCAGCAGATCTTTTTGATGTTCCTGAGGCTGGGAATCTTTCAGATACTGTACGTGGTAATGAAAAATCTTCACAAAAATTCTTAGATTTTTTAAAAATTCCTTTAAAAAGAGACTGCATAATTTTCACTTCTATCGGTATATTTGCTACCAAATTTCTGCGTGACGCACTTCACGGAATAATTTTATAAATTGTTTTACAATTCCAACAGTGTTTCAAAATTCTGGAACAGCATTTAGGTCATTAATTACTAAATTTAAACGATGGGAACAACAATGAAAAAATTTGGCTTTAGGGTACTGATCTCTTATTAACTTTAAGACTCCATTTTCTTTGCCATCCATGGTGGAGCACCAATCAAACCCAAGTCCAACAAGCTTACTCATATTTAAATTGTATATATCTCGTGTAGTAGACAATATAGCTCTTGCTATATCTTCAGCTTTCAGTTTTTCAAGAGGAGTAAAGCCTAGAAATTCTTCACGTACATTGAGATCCTTATCAACGAAGCGAACACCAATCGATAGCTGTTCTGTTACGGAGAAATATTCACAATTGTTTAATTATATATATATATCATGGGTGCCACAAAATATTAAGGTAGAAATTATAGGTACCAATTTTTGCCTATTTTTTTGAATAAATAAGTGCTCAGCAACATGCAGTTGTTCAGTTACACTAACACGCTTATTTAATATTATTCGTTTGAAATTCTTTGCTGCTACTGAGGCATCTTTATGCCATTCTGAATTTGCATGGGCTTTAGCACGTGAATGCATGTCTTTATATTTTCTAAATGGTTTTACGATAAATGAGCCAAATATACCTCTTTGATAGAAGGTCTAAATAAGACACACAATCTACAAAACGGTCCTTTCAATATTTTAGAATACGCTAGCTAAGAATTGTGCAGATCTAGCCATTCATCTTTCCCTCTTCAATATCTTTAAAATTGTACGTAATTGGTGGTTTGTACGGTTTCGTTAATAAGTCAAACTTTAATCCATCTTTAATATTGGTTCCAATTATGTAATTTCCAATATCCAGGACATTTTCCTCTTGGTACGTTGTCATATATATATATATATATATATATAATTATATATATATATATATATATATATATATATATATATATATATATATATATATATATATATATATATATATATATATATATATATATATATATATATATATATATATATATATATTTTTTTTTCTTGAGATGTGTAAATAAATAATAATAATTGAAAAAAATTCCCTTGACCCTCAGTGCCATGTAGGGTGATACTACATGACCTTGGAGTGCCACGTGAGTTGATTCTTCAATAAATAATATATCTACAAAAAATATCAGTAAATAAAATTTTAATTAAAAGCTTTTGCAATACCCAATAGATAATATCGTATGAAAATTCTCAAAATTATAGACCTTAAATATTTGACGAATTTGATGCCGAAAATTCATTCGTTGAAATGAAACGTATTTAACGTTAGTGATGGATTGGCTGTTAAGTTTCCAGTACCTACGGATGCAGATGCGAATCCGGATGCGGATGCGGATGTCTATTTTATTTTGAGCATTTCAACACTCTCACCCGTATGCTGATATTTTACAGATGTTTCCGAACATTTAAATATTGATGTGTGCGCTAAAGTGTAGTAGAAGAGAGAGAGAGAGAGAGAGAGAGAGAGAATGACGCAATGCAGATCCGGACAGGAACTACTTACAAAGAATATGTCATTGCGGATGTAATTTAAGTCATTACTGCCAATGATGGAATCAAGTTGCTGACAATTTGTTGATGCGTGACTGAACGAAATTGAAAAAAATTTGAAGAATTTTGACAACATTACGAAAATTATAGATCTAAAATGATTAATAGTTATTATGGAACTAATTGTGGGAATAAAACCGAGACCTTTTTTGTTTGACAAACAAGCAGGGTTAAAAAATCTGTTTCATTTTGTGTTCTATTGTTAACCTTAACGATCCTTTCGGCATTTTATTTATTTTATTCACAAGATAAATTAATAAATTAATTAATTTGTTCCCCAAATAAAAATAAATAAATAAAATAAAGAAGAATAACGTTAGGATCAATTAATTATTATTAACATTTGAATAAGATTAAATTTGTACGGAAGAACTTCCTTAATTATAAAGAGAATTAATAATAATTGAATAAGATAAGAATTAATAAGTCTTATATAATATATAAGATAAGATAATGAGATAATAATTGATAAGTCTTTAAATCTTATTTATAGATTATATAAGATACATTTTTTGATTTTTTTCTCTTTGTCATACTTATTATACCTCTCTCTCTCTCTCTCTCTCTCTCTCTCTCTCTCTCTCTCTCCTCTTTAATTATTTAATTAGAATAATTTAATTATAATTATAATAATAATTTAACTATAATATTATTATATATATATTATTGTTGTTATTATTATTATATTATTATTATTATATATATTATTATTGTTATTATTATTATATTATTATTACATATTATTATATTATTATTACATATATACACCGTATATTATATTATATTATGCTATTATTATTATTATTATTATTATTATTATTATTATTATTATTATTATTATTATATTATTATTATTACAAAATTGTAATTGTGTTTATTATTAAATCATTAAAATGTTTTTATATACACATCTTATTACATATTTATCTTATTAAATATTATTATATATATTATTACGTATATATTATATATTATACATATTCATATTAGCATTATTATTATATAATACATATATTATTATACATATACATACATATATATATATATATATATATATATATATATATATATATATATATATATATATATATATATATATTATTTCAACCAGATAAAACAGTGTTTAGCTAATGCTAGAAAATTTTTTGGATCAAAAGAAAGCAATTATAATAATGTATTACATGCAGCGAGTCATTCATGGATGTGAACAAAATATAAATTTAGTTTAATTGCAAAACTTTCCGTGCTACTAAAAGATTTTCATAAGACTAGTTCGACTAAGTGAAGGTGCTAGCCTAGTTTCTGATATTCTACCTAATTTCATTTTATAAAATTGTTTATGGCTGGAGAAGGAAAAAAGTCTCAACATTTTTATGTTTACGAACATAATAAATGTATTGGAGGAGACCATGGAAATATGTTTTACAAAATATATGATGAATTGTAATATATAATTTCAATACTTTTCGACCCAAAATACAAGCAAATTTTTTAAAGAAATGATACTGTTGAGGGAAGTTAGAAAACTCTAAAAACTTAAGCATGTTCATATTGTTTAAGGAAAAAAATTAAAGGAACAGTAAGAGAACTAAAGGACACGCAAGACTTTCTTTACTGCTTATGTTTTAAACTTTCAATTTGTAATTTTAATTTTCTCTTATAAATTATAGTTTTAATATATTTTCTAGACCTGATAATGACACTTGCTATGTCGAAGCGTCGTCCTAATAAATGTTCAAATATGTATTTGTCTTAATTTTTATTATATATATATATATATATATATATATATATATATATATATATATATATATATATATATATATATATATATATATATATATATATATATATATATATTATTTTTATATATATTTAAAGTAAAAATATATATATATATATATATATATATATATATATATATATATATATATATATATATATAGGCCAATTCCTAGATACGCAGGCAATGATATTTTTCGTACTTTTTTATAAACTTCTGACACCTTTGCAATACTATTTTACTTAAGCTAGGCTATGAATAGCGTGAGGCTTTTGATTTTGAGTTCGATTTTTTTGTAAAAAAGGCATTTCTATTACGCATTATTTTGCTTCACTAATTTTCTTTCAACGTATGAATTTATTAATTTAAATATTTATTACAATAATAATAATAATAATAATAATAATAATAATAATAATAATAATAATAATAATAATAATAATAATAATAATAATAATAATAATAATAATAATAATAATAATAATATAATAATAAGGTCAGAGTGTCTAAAGCTGACATCATGTAACTCGAGAACGGCAGCACCTACAGTAAAACAAAATATATATTTGGAATCAGCGGAAAACTTTAAGGAGGGGTTTTTAATGTTTTTTTTTTTTTTTTTGCAATTATTCGTCGGAAATATTTAAAAATTATTTTCCCCATTTAGGGGGCTTGAGCCGACAAGATGAGAGGGGACGAAGTCCCCCTGTCGTCCACCGGGAGGCCGAGACCCTGACTCCTGCCATCTTTGCGGATGGGATATTCTTTAGTTAAAAAAAAAGAATAATTTTACTTCCTTTTACACTTTGGTATTAAATTAAATATTAAAATCGATATGACTATATCAGTAGTAGCAAAAAAC
The DNA here is from genome assembly GCA_015478945.1 of Trachelipus rathkii. Taxonomy (NCBI): domain Eukaryota; kingdom Metazoa; phylum Arthropoda; class Malacostraca; order Isopoda; family Trachelipodidae; genus Trachelipus; species Trachelipus rathkii. The sequence continues at coordinate 32,592 of JABUQX010022386.1, read as the reverse complement.
TAGTTGATTGTATACGATATTATGCATTGACAGATGACAATACTTTTAATTTAGAGCAGGTTTATGGAACAACCTAATCTGTGAAACCTATTTAACCTCAGCTGATTTTGAAAACTAAACGACAAATCTACAAGTTAAACACCCCGCGTGAGTATTATATCTAGTTAAAATTTGATAACCATACATATTATTATTATATTTTTAATTATTAGTTTTTTTGCATAATTTTTAGAAGTTTATATTATTATTATATATATATATAAAAATGATTATTGGAATATCAATATTTCGTTAGAATCCATTGAACTCTATATATATATATATATATATATATATATATATATATATATATATACTTATATATATTATATATATATTTTTTATATATATATATATATATATATATATATATATATATATATATATATATATATATATATATATATATATATATATATAGATATATATATATATATATATAAATATATAATTTTTAAAATAATTTTGCTTCAGTACGTTAATTATAAATCTCTAGCAACATTTTAGTACGTTTTATGTTCAAGTACTTTTTATTGCCTGCTTATCTAAGAAATTGCCATATATAATATATATATATATATATATATATATATATATATATATATATATATATATATATATATATATATATATATATATATATATATATATATATATATATATATATATATATATATATATATATATATATATATATATAGACCTTTTCTGTTTTACACAATGGTCAGTTTTGATTTTTTTTTTTTTTTTTAATATATTGTTACTATATGATACCAACAATGAATTTCAGTGGTAACGGACATGATTAAAAAATATATAGGACCAGTTACGTTTTACGGATCCGTAACTTTAAATTTTTTTTTTTTTTTTTTAACTAAAGGAATACCCAAGGGTAAACCGCAAAGATGGCGGGGGGCTTTCCCCCTTCCGGGGAACGACAGGGCAGGACTATTCTCCGGAGGGTCTCCGAACCCCTGCTCTGGCATTTGGGTGTCGCGGTCCTCCGCCCCTCCGTATGGAAAACGTCCCCCCCTCTGTCCCCCGTCGGCTCGAGCCCCCTAAAAAATTTTTTTTTTTTTTGTATTTTTATTTTTTATTATTATTTTTTACATATTTGTAATAAGCTTTATACGCTGATTCCAAATATGTAATTGGTTTTTCTGTAAGTGTCGTACTTTTTGAGATATTTAATTTATGAAAAAAAATGTTTTTTTTTTTGTTTTTTGTTTTTTTTTTACATTTATGTAATAAGCTTTATACGCTGATTCGAAATATGTAATTGGTTTTTCTGTAAGTGGCGTACTTTTCGAGATATTTCATTTTTAAAACAATATTTAACAAAAATGTGATTTTTAAAAATTATTTAAAAATACTTCAAACTTTTGAATCATGTCCGTTACCACTGAAATTCATTGTTGGTAGCCTATAGTAGCAATATATTAAAAAAAAACAAAAAAAAATTAAATATATATATATATATATATAAAAATATATATATATATATATATATATATATATATATATATATATATATATATATATATATATATATATATATATATATATATATATATATATATATATATATATATATATATATATATATATATATATATATATATATATATATATATATATATATATATATATATATATATATATATATATATATATATATATATAAGTAATACTTTCGGTTTAAGGTAATGTGTCAGATATCGATATTTTAGAAAAGATAATCGATTTTATAATAATCCCACCATGCAACGTGCCAAGTGTTCCCTCAAAATAATTTAGTATTGGAATGGTTGGTAATGATTTTTTATTTTAGGTAAAGAAAAATTAAAAATTTGATTTGCTATAAAAAGAACTTACTTTTTTTTAGTTTGGGATTCAACTAATTGATATAATTTCAAATTCATTTCATTTAATCTATTTATTATTTGTGTCCACAATAAGTGTTGTATATATATATATTTTTTTTTTTTTATATATATATATTATTATTTTTATATATATATATATATATATATATATATATATATATATATATATATATATATATATATATATATATATATATATATATATATATATATATATATATATATATATATATATATATATTTTTTTTATATATTTATATATATATATATATATATATATATATATATATATATATATATATATATATATATATATATATATATATATATATATATATATATATATATTATATATATATTATATATATATATATATATATATATATATATATATATATATATATATATATATATATATATATATATATATATGGTCAGATTTTTTAATGCTCACAGTATGTAACTAGAGAACGGCAGCTCTATATATTTAGAATCAGCCGAAAATTCTAAGGATGGGATTTAACTTTTTTTTTTTTTTTGGTTTTTATCTAAAAAATTTTAAAAATTATTTTTCCCCTTTAAAGCTTCGACAAAGAGGGGGACGTTCTCGGGATGTCGTGAACCCCGCGACACTAAAGACCAAAGAGCGGGGGTTCCGACGACCAACCCCGTAGGGGGGTCCAGCCTCCCGCCCACCGGGGGCCCGACTGATTCTGCCATCTTTGCGGTTTACCCTATGGTATTCCTTTAGTTAAAAAAAGAATAATTTTACTTCCCTTTACACTTTGGTATTACTTTAACTAAAGGAATACCATAGGGTAAACCGCAAAGATGGCAGGAGTCGGGGTCTCTCGGCCTCCCGGTGGACGACGGGGGGGACTAATCCCCCCTCCGGGGATGGTCTCCGGAACCCCCGCTCTTTGGTCTTTGGGTGTCGCGGGGGTTCCTCCGACCATCCCCTCCGGGGTATGAAACGTCCCCCCCTCTGTCCCCCGTCGGCTCGAGCCCCCTAAATGGGGGGAAATAATTTTTAAAATATTTTCGATGAATAAGCCAAAAAAAAAAAAAAAAAAAAAAAAAGTTAAATCCCATCCTTAGAATTTTCCGCTGATTCCAAATATATAATTTGTTTTACTGTAGGACCTGCCGGTCCCTAGTTACATACTGTGAGCATTAAAAAAATCTGACCATCTATATATATATATATATATATATATATATATATATATATATATATATATATATATATATATATATATATATATATATATATATATATATATATATATATATATATATATATATATATATATATATATATATATATATATATATATATATATATATATATTCAAATGTTTGAATTTTATTAAATTTTTCATAAATTTTATTTTAAATAACACATTTAAGTTAATATATACGTAACTATATAAACAAATATTTCTTTTTTGAAAAATTATTTAATGTAAATTTTGCCAAAGCCAGTGCCACTCTTACGTGTTCGAACAAACCATATTTTATATATGGGTAACAACAATATCCAATAACCTACGATTATCGGAAAAAACAATCGATATTTGATAACATTACCTCAAACCGAACTATTACCTATATATATATAGATATAAAAGTTTTTCAATCTTGTAATTTTTTGCTTTTGTTTGCTTAACATTTGATAAATGTATTCTTATCAATTTATTTCATTTTAGTGCATTCTTTATTCTCTTTAATACTTATCAGCATTACCACTACCATATCAGGGCTGCGGATCCGGTGTCGGACCAGGAGCTGAAATTCTTTTTAGAGTGGATTTGGAGCCGCACGTTTTAAAGTAGCTGAACTGGAACCGAAGCCAGAGCTGAAGTCTTAACTGGTAAAAGAGTTACCCACCTTCCTCCCGAACCCACAACCTCCATCATAATTCATGTTTACATTGAAAATTGTAAAAATATATTAGTTATCTTTTTAAATTATTTTCTATTAAGAATGAAAGAAAACTATTTATGAAGTGTAACATATTTATTTTTAATTCTTCTTCTTCTTCTTCTTCTTCTTCTTCTTCTTCTTCTTCTTCTTCTTCTTCTTCTTCTTCTTCTTCTTCTTCTTCTTCTTCTTCTTCTTCTTCTTCTTCTTTTTTTTTCTTCTGTTGTTCTATTATTTTCTTCTTCTTCTTCTTCTTCTTCTTCTTTCTGTTTCTTCTTCTTTCTTCTTTCTTTCTTATTATTATTCTTTATTTTTCGGCTATATTATCTTCTATATAGGCTATTCTTTTTCTTATGTAAAGTCGTAAAGGTGTTGGGCTTTTCAGCACCAGTTTGGAGACTTGTTTAGCAAAAAACTAGGTAAAGTTGGGGGTGATGGGCTAAATCGGGATACAAATAATAGCAATGGTAACGGTTATAGTGGTGATATAAATAAAACTAGTGTTGTTACAGACTCAAATAAGGAAGATAGCAATAAAAATAGCAGCATTTCGAATATCAAATGCTTTTACACAAATGCTCATAGCCTTAGAAATAAAAAAGATGAGCTGATTAGTTATACCATAAATGAGAATCTTGACATTATTTGCATAACTGAGGCATGGGTTAATGAAGAATTATATGGAGACTCCGTTCAGGAATATGAAATAGACGGTTATTCACTTTATTTATACCAGCGTAGAGGAAAGAAGGGTGGGGGTGTGGCGCTTTATATTAAAAGCAATATTCAATCTGTATTAATGACTGACTTTAAAACTAATCATGATATTGAATCGGTATGGGTAGATATCCTTATGTTCAATAAATCATATAGAATAGGGGCATTTTATAGACCTCCTGGCCAGAGTCAAGAATTAGACTCAGAAATTGTAAAAGAAATTGAGACAGCATGCCACAGTAAAGAAAAAGGTATAGTCATAATGGGTGATTTTAATTTTCCTGGCATTCAATGGGATTCCTTGTCTAATACGGACCATAGTAGTTCAGTATTTATAAATTGTATCCTAGATAACTTTTTGAGCCAGATGGTCCATGAACCCACAAGACACGATGCACTATTATATTATTAACTAACGATGAAAGTATGGTGGGCGAGGTTAGAGCTGAGGAGAATTTAGGGACTCAGTGACCATAATATAATTAGATTTAATATAAATGTGATATCTGGGCCCAAATTGCAAGTTAATAAGGAAAGAATGTTAGATTTCCGAAATGGAGATTTTACCAAATTTCGAGACATGCTTAGTATAACTGACTGGGATAAAGAGTTTAAAGACCAAAACTGTTTTATCATGTGGGAACATTTTAAGCAAATTTTAATGAATATTCAGTCAGTATGTTTTAAAGATAAACCCATTAGGGTGGCGAAGAGAAAACCTGTTTGGTGGAATAGAGAGATAGATAAAATTAATGAAAAGCGTAGATGTTTTAAAATATTCAAGGGTAGTAATAGGGAAGATGATTTAGAAAATTATAGGAAAAATAGAAATGAACTTAACCAGTCAATAAGAAAGGCAAAGAGAGAGGCAGAAATTAATTTAGCAAGGAATAGTAATAAGAACCTGAAGAAGTTTTTTTTATAAATTTAAAAGTAAGAATAGGACAATTGGTCCAATTAAAATTGATGATTTAGTGAGTTCAGATAAGGAGTTGATCAACATTTTCAATGCTTATTTTGCTTCAGTGTTTACTGAGGAAAGATTAGATAATAGTTTGGAGACTAATAGTTCTTGTATGCATGTAACAAATAGACTTACAGAATTTGAATTTGACGTAAAAGATATTAAACGTTTATTAGACCATATTGATCCAGGTAAAGCTGCAGGGCCTGATGGGATATATGGTAGAATTCTGAAAGAGGGTAGTATCAGCATTGCAAAGGCACTGTATTTGATTTTTTTAAGCGATCTATAAACATTTGGTGAGGACCAACATTGACTGTAAACACCATATGTTGTAGCCTATTTATAAGAAAGGTATTAAGGAAGATTTGGGAAATTTATGCCAGTTAGCTTAACATCTCTGGTTGTAAAGGTTCTGAAAAGTTACTGAAAGGTCATATAGAGAAATATTTAGAAGATAACAAGGTATTGTATGACTCCCAGCACGGTTTCAGAAAGGGTAGGTCATGTCAGACAAACCTTTTAGAATTTATGGAATACATTACTGACTGCATTGACCGAGGAGATCCAGTTGATATTGTATATTTAGACTTTAGTAAAGCTTTTGATAAGGTTCCCCACATAAGGCTGATGAAAAAGTTATTGCAATGTGGTATAGGTGGAGTGGTACATGGTTGGATTAAAGAGTGGTTGCGAAATAGAAAACAGTGTGTACAACTAAATGGGAATAAATCATCATGGGATATAGAGACAGGAAAATCCATTAGGTTCAGTGCTGGGCTAATCTATGGTTCCACATATATATAAATGATTTGACCAGGGACTTAAATGCAAGGTTTCTAAGTTTGCAGATGATACTAAAGTGGCCACCTCAGTTAGGAATAGTGAAGGATGCATAAAGATTCAAAATGATCTTGATAAACTTCTTGGGTGGGCAGATAAGTGGCAAATGAATTTTAATAGTAAAAAGTATAAGGTTCTTCACCTAGGTTACTCAAATAAAAGTTTTAACTACGATATGAATGGGGATTGGCTTGAGTCTGTGGACCAAGAAAAAGATTTAGGTGTGATTATAAGCAGTAATTTGAAAGTAGCTAATCAGTGTTTGGAAGCTAGAAATAAAGCTAATAAGATGTTGGGCATAATAAATCGCAATGTTGTTTACAAGAGCAAGGAAGTAATAAGTAAACTGTATAATAGCTATGTTAGGCCAGTAATAGAGTATTGTGCATAAGTTTGGGCCCCTTATTTAAAGAAAGACTTAGATATGCTAGAGAGAGTGCAACGTAGAACAACAAGGATGATTTCTGGGTTTGAGGGTAAGAGCTATGAGGAGAGGCTGAAGGAGTTAGGAATGTTTTCTGTAGAAAGGCGATTTCTCAGAGGGGACATGATACAAGTCTACAAAATATTTACATCTATTGATAATACAGAGACCAATAAATTTTTCATAGTAGAACATGGACAGGTGACCAGGGGGCATAATAAGAAAATTAAAAAGAAAGCATGCCATCTTGATATAAGAAAGCATGCATTCAGTAATAGGGTTGTTAAATTTTGGAATAGTCTGCCAGAGGAGGTTGTTGAGTGTGACTCAATTGCAACATTTAAGAAAGGGTTAGATTCCTTTATGGATGGGTTGGGTATCATATAATATATTGACGAAGCCAAATTGGTGGGTTTTTAGTTATAGTAGTTATTAATGTTAGATGGCATGTGCGACCATAACTTAGTTATTAATGCATGTGGATGGTTTGGGTATCATATATATATATATATATATATATATATATATATATATATATATATATATATATATATATATATATATATATATATATATATATATATATATATATATATATCATTAGTTTTGACTAAGCCAAATTGGTGGATTTGTAGTTACAATAAATTGACAAGCCCTAGGGTGCTTTGTGGATTTGCATGAGCATGTTTGGGTAGTGGGTTGACTGGGACAGTCTCGATAGGCCCATGTGGCTTCTTACTGTCTCTATATTCTTAATGTCTTAAAAACTTCCAAAGTTTACAAGCCCTTTTCCTAT
>JABUQX010022385.1:0-17283 GCA_015478945.1 Trachelipus rathkii | reverse complement strand
TTCACGGCGGACACACACGTGCTCACGTACATGGCGAGATCATAGAAATATGGACCCAGTGGGCGTCCGGCTCCAAAACAAAACGGGAGCCCTTGAAAAACTACCCAAAAGGAGCCACTCGGGGAGATGCCAATATCACTCAGGTAAGACGCGGGGTACCAGCGGTCACCGGTGACCGCTTTGAATAGGTTCCTGTAGCATTCTACTGTCAGTTTCTGTCACTTGTGTTCAGGACCTCAATGTTGCAGGAAATTGATGACTCTACGAGTCATTATATGCTGAGTACTTGAGAAGATTGACTCAGTCACGGCGCTATTTATATGATAATGACAAAAATTACTTTGGTGTGAAGCGCATTAAATGTTAGATTCTTTACTTTTTTTTTTTTTTTTAAAAATTGTACATGAATATTACGAATTGTGTTTAGTTTTTAATTATTTTCTCGCTAATTAAAGATGTCATAGAGTATGCTTTATTTTATTTTTTAATTATTAATTTATTATTAATTATTAATATTTCTTGAAATTACAAGATTAAAATAATACAAAAGCCGTGTAAGTCATCTAATCGAATTAACAAAGACTTAAACATAACCGTGACTTAATGGCCGTTGTAAGCAACTTAGAGACTTTCACGGCGCTAAGTCCAGTAGGAAAGTTTTGCTAATTGGCTTTGATTAAGTTACACCGTTTTATTTTTGTTTAAGCCTTAGGTGATTAATTATATATATTATATTATATTATTAATTATATATATATAATATATTTTATTTTTTTTAATTTTTATATATATATATTATATATATATATATATATATATATATATATATATATATATATATATTTATACTATATATATTATATATATTAATATTATATTATATATTATATATATTATAATATATATATAATATATATTATATATATATAATATATATATATATATAATATATACTATATATATTATATATATATATATTCTATATATATTTAAGGGCCGTGAAAGAGTCAGTTCTTTCTCACGTGCTTACATATATTTCCAGGCTAGAGGAAGTAAATTGAGTCTTGAACAGAAACTGGACTTTTGCCTATATGTTATATATATTATATATTTAATAATAGTATATTATTATATATATATTATATATATATATATAAATAATATTATTATATATAATATATATATATATGGCAAATTGATTAAGATTGTGATCAGTCTCAGAATGGTTTTGCTTCGAGAAATTTAGTCGGTTGCGTTAGGTCGCTTGGGGTCGATCCTGGAGTCAGTTCTCTCTCTTCTTCTCTCTCTTCTCTCGCCTATATTATTTAGTATATATAGTAGTATTATATATATTATATATTATAGTATTTATATTATATAATATATATTATTATAACATATATATATATTAATATATTATACTATATATATATTATTATATATTATTATTATATATAATAGTATATATATATATATATCTATATATATTATCATACATATATATATATTAATATATTATTATAATTTATATATATATGTATATTAATTATATATATATATATAATATATTATATAAGTATTATATATATTATATATAATTATATATATTATATATATAGTATAAATATATAATAAGTGGTATATATAATGCACTCACGTTAACTTTCACTTTCGGTATTTTATTTAATGTGTTTGTTAGGTTAACTTAGTAACTTGGGGCGTAACTATCCGTAATATAACCTAACCTATAGCTTAATCTTAGCCTAACCTAACCTAAAACAGAATAAAGCATAAATACTCTGATAACTGAAATTAAGTGATGTGATTATTATATATATATATATATATTATATATTATATATTAAATATATATATATATATATATATATAGTATATTATATATATATATAGTATATATTTGTATATATATATATGTAATATATATGGCAAATATTAAATTAAGATTGTGATTCGGACCAAGCGACCCAAACGCAACCGACTCAATTTCTAAGAACCAAAAAAATTTTTAGCTGATCACCAATCTTATATTTGCATATATATATATTATTTTTTATTATATATATATATTATATTTATATATTATATATATATATTATATTTATATATACTATATCTATTATATATAGGCATTTCTTAGATAGCGGGCAATAAAAAAGCACTTGACATAAAGTACTTAAGAATGTTGCTAGAGATTTATAATTAACGTACTGAAGCAAAATTATTTTGAAAAGTATTGTTCTTTTAATATATATATATTAATATATATATATATATATATATATTATAAATATATTATATATTATATCATTATATATATATATATGATAATAGTATAATATTTATACTATATATAATATATATATATATATTTTACCATTTTATGATTTTGCTTGCCCTTTTTCAAAAGGTGGGTGGCAAAAAAAATAAAATAAATAATAAATAAATAAATTAATTAAAAGAAAAACATTAAAATAAATGGAGAAAGTAAACCCCACCCTGTCCCATGCCTAACGAAATTCCCTCATTGTGGGCAGACGCAGGGATTTACAATAGAGGAAGATTGAATTGCGGGGAAAATAAAGAAGGCAAGAGTTCCCACAAAACCGATGTGCTGGGAAAAAGGAGGTACCACACGAGTTGATCCTGAGTCTCCAATTATTCACACAATATTCATGAGAGGAACAAGGCACCTCTTGTATTTCCGAGGGCGACGCAGTGTGGAGGAATGCGAGAGGTCAATTCTCTCGAGCACTCCTGCCGTGTAATACCCTATAGAAAAGAAGTGGGCACCGACGTCACGACGCGAGAAGAGGGTCAAGAGAGTCAGAAGTATGGGCAGTTTATAAGCCTCTTAGCCTTAGCTTCAACTCATCCAAAAGGAGCTGTTGACCGGAACACCCGCAATGTGGGACAATATTCCATTACAGGACGAATAAGAACCTTTATATTAACTGGAGCATTGAGCAGAAGAAAAAATCCGCGCATCTGAACAGAAATTCCCAAGCTTTTTTGAGCCATTTAGCAACGATGTGCATGTAGGTCTCCAACATTCACTATTTATGTGAATATTATATATATATATATATATAAATATATATTATCTATTATAATATTATATATATATTATATTATTATATATATTATATATATATATATATGATGTTATATATATAATTATATATTATAATTATATATATTATTTATATATATTATATATATATTTTATATATGATATATTATTATATATTATATATATTATTATATATATATATATATAATATATATATATATATATATTATATATATATTATATAATATTATATTATATATATATATATATTATATATATACTATATATATATACAACTAGATATACTTATTCTTATACTTCATATATGATATCAGTGTCTAAAGCTTGACAATACATGTAACTTCCGGAGAAAGGCAAGCAACTACAGTGCTGATTTGGGATCAGCAGAAATTTTAGAATGGGTTTTCATTTTTTTTATTTTTTTTTTTCTTGTTTTTTGTTTTTAAAATTTTAAGAATTGGTTTTATTTTTTTTTTTTTTTTTTTTTTTTTGATTATTTTAAAAAAATTTAAAAAAAAAGTTTATTTCCTTTTAGGGGGCTCGAGGGTATTACTTTTAGTTAAAGTATACCAAAGTGTAAGGAAGTAAATTATTCTTTTTTTTATTACTAAAGGAATACCATAGGTAAACCGCAAAGATGGGCAGGAGTCGGGGTCTTCTTCGGCTCCCGGTGGACAAAATAAATTTTTTTTTAAATATTTCCGACTAATAATTGCAAAAAAAAAAAAAAAAAAAAAAAAAAAAAAAAAAAAAAAAAAAAAAAAAACATTAAAAACCCCTCTTAAAGTTTTCCGCTGATTCAAATATAATTTTTTTTTTTTGTAGGTGCTGCGGTTCTCGAGTTCATGATGTCAGCTTTAGACACTCTGACCTTAATTATTATTATTATTATTAAATTAAGAAAATTCTTATAATTATTATTGATTTTATATTATTTTATTTAATTGAAGAAAATAATATATTATTATTATAATTATTTTGTATAAATATTTAAAAATTATAAATTCATTGTTGAAAGTTCTTCCTTTACAAATTAGCCGAAAGACAAATCATGCGTAATAGAATGCCTTTTTTACAAAAAAAAATCGAACTCAAAATCAAAAGCCTCACGCTATTCATAGCCTAGCTTAAGTAAAATAGTATTACAAAGGTGTCAGAAGTTTATAAAAAGTGACGAAAAATATCATTGCCTGCGTATCTAGGAATGGCCATATATTTATATATATATATTATATATATTATATATATATATATATTATATATTTATATATAATATTATATATAATATATATATATATATAATATTATATATATATTATTTATATATTATATTATATATATCGATATATATATATACACTATTAATTATAAAAGGAAAGTAAATTTTAAAGATTAATGCGCTTCACTTTACTAAAATAATTGAGATTTATACAAATTTTTTTATTACCCTAAACTAAAAAAATTTTAAAACTGAAAATAAATTCATGTACTATTTATGGGTTCCGTTTCGGCTTGTGGGAATTTACCCGAAACATATATATTATATTATATATATATATATTATATATATATATATATATATAATATGATTATATATTTATATATATATATATATATCATATATATATATTTATAATATATAATATATATTAGTATAATATTTTTAATATACGTTATATATATTATATCATATATATATATATTATATATATATATAATAATATATATATTATATATTATATATATATAATATATTTATATAATATTATATATATATTAAATATATATATTATATATATTATTATATATAATATTCATTTCTGATGTGTGCAAGTGGTGTTTGGTGTGGTAAATTATTTCAACTATCATCAACTATTTCACGAAGAATAATATTGACAGAAGGGGTTTTCAGCCTTGCCACCGAGGAAGAGAACTTTGAATATTTTCTTCATATGACTCGACACTTACTTTACTTGTTTTACTTGTTTTAGTTTTCGTTGCAGCCACACTACTAGTGGCAATTTTGCAATGTTCTAGCAAACTTATTCAATCGGAGCAATTGCATAGAATATCCATTAATCTTCAGCTTCCAAGGTAATTGAGATTCATCTTCACAATCAAATGAAACTAAGAAAATTTATATCTTTCAAAAATTTTATATGAGTATTTGCTGAAAAAGAAAAGAAGAATATTAACAAATCACAGTATAGAAGAGTTCACAAGTTATGCTATCAAATGGTGTGTCTATTTGAACCGAAAAGTTGGGACAACTCATGAAAAGATGTTGGATAAAGTAAGTCTCACATAGTCACATTACAGTGTACACAACTAGACAGAGGTCTATTCTCAAAATAATGTGCATAAGTCAACTTTGTAGTGCCCATCCTCAATCTAGACAAAACTACTTGATTTTTCCTTCCAATGTTGTAAGTATATGACCAATCTTGAATCAATGGCTTGACTTTAGTAAGTATACTGCTTTCTCTATTCCACAGGGACTGCCACAAAGATAAACATGATTTGTACACCAATAATCTAAATTCAGTCACTGAATATCCAATGTTAATCTCCCGTTCAATCAAACCTGCCTCCTTTGCAGCTTCATCTATCAAGGCATGCTCTTCTATACCCACATGGCTTGAAATCCAGATAACTTAAATATATACACCATCCTCAAAATTACGTAGAAGAGCGTGTATTCGGTGTACCAAAAAGTGTGAACTGGTATTTCCCTTCAAAGCATTCCCAGCCGAAAGAGAATCAGTAAATATTGATAATTTATTGTGAGCGACATCTTTAAAATGTTTAAGAACTCTATAAGTAGCATATATTTCGGCAGTAAAAATGGAACAATAATCAGGGAGAGAGTACTTATGCATATCAGTATCATACATAAAAGCACAGCCAGTTTAAGAGTCCATTTTGAATCCATCAGTGTAGCTAACATGATAATCCTCCTGATATAACTCATGTTTAATATTGGAAAATAAACTGTGATACAGACTCACTGGTGTAATATTCTTTGGATGATTCAAAAAAGTTTCAAATAGATGGAAAAGCTGTTTTTGGACAAGGTACAATAACTGCTAATTCCTTGACATTCAAATGAAATTCCTCCAACAAATCCAGAAATCTTCCAAAAACAGGCAAAGGATAAGGGCGCAATCTATAAAATAAAGGTAAAATAATCTAGAAAATCCTGCCGGATTGGATGTTTAACCGTCACTCTAGAAATAATATACTGTAGAACCCAGTATTTCACTTATCTGTGGCCAATGGGCATAACATTTGCCTCACTTCCAATGTCCTGTTACAATAGTACCACCTTTAAAACACCAATTGCATATATCAGAGCTCGTATTACTGGATTCTATTCAAGAAACAACAAAATGCAGTCTCGAGCAGCAGTACCAATATATGTAAGCAAGCCATAATCAGACCTTGCCCTTAATTAGCCAAATACAATTGTAAAGGATACTTTATTTACTTCCCCAATTAAATTTACAAAGATACTGATAATACTCAGTGCTCGAGTACACATTTGTTTTACATGTGTAGTATGTAATTTCCATGTGAAAAATGGTTATAAAAAATCAAACCAAATGCCCTATGACTTATGTGCTGTCTGGTTGACAAAATTCATTAGGTTGATTTCGGAAGGAAGAGGTATCATACTGAGGGAATTCTGCTCGCCTTGTAATTCATCTCTTTGTTTTGGAACAGAGAATTCAATCCCAATTATAGACCATCTTGAAATGATTCAGAGTCCGCTGCAATCATAATCCAAGCTTCTAGCGGATCTCTTTGAGAATACACAAAGCCCCAATCATCAGCATAAAGAGAAAACTTTTTCCAAAGGACTAGTTTGTTACAAAGAATGTTTTATCATGATATTAAAAGTGTTAGGACTCAAAAAATACTTTCCCTGGGGGACTCCACACCGAACCTCAACCACTGTCAGGAAATTGGATTCTCCACCTGCACACTATTTTCTATATTTTAAAAAGTTTAGAAGAAATTTTGAACAAGTGTCCCTCTTAGGCCATTTTATAAGGCTTCATCAGAAAGTTCTTGGATCCAACACTGTATTATACACTTTCTCTATTATCTAGACACAGCTATCAAATCTGCTGAGCGAAGAATGGTTTTCGTAATGATCACCTTCCAAAAGACAAATAGGACCCATTGTGGAGCAACCCTTTCTAAATCCATATTGATTAGGTGTTAAATTTTTTTTTATCTTGCATATATTTTTCAAGTCTATTTCAAAAACCATTTCTCTGCAACAGCTTCACAGACAACTAGTTTGGGAATAGGTCTATATGACACAACTATTTCCTTGGTTTCCTTCCCCATTTAGTATGGGGACCAGCAGAGATAAATGCGCAGTTCATCTGGAAAGAGATCATGTAGCCCAAATACAATTAAAGAAATGCAACACCGATTCTATGATTGTGTGAGTGACAAAGCTGAAAAAAGGTATATACATAATCTAACCGGAGAGGTATTTTTTGCAGAAAGCAGCCAATGCCACATTCAATTTGGAAAGTGTGAAAGGTCCATTATATACATGCTCAGATTGCCCCCCAAAATCAATATTGGAAAACTCAGCCTCAACCATAGTATAAACAAAAGGTTCCTTGTAACTATTTATACTATTTACCTTAGCAAACTGATTGGCAATCTCCAGAGAATCAGAAACAACACAATTAGAAAGTTGATCCCTTAAAACTATTGGGGAGTAGGTATTTACTGAAGATTTTAAATTTTAATCTTATTCCATATCTTTCCTATTTGTGCTGAATGAGTAAAGGTTGATGTGTAAGTTCTTGTAAATTTCCTTTTAGCTTCTCTAACAGTATGCCGAACAATAGCCTTCGCTCGTCTATAGACAATTTTATTCTGTAGGGTTGGATTCTTAGAAAAAGATCTATAAAGTCTGTTTTTTGTTCTAATAACCTGCTCACATTCCTCTGTCCACCAACTTTTGCTCTTCTTTTGATTGATAAAAGGTTTTGTCATCTTAAAAACTGAGTGTGCTGTATTAATTATTTCATCAACAACATTTCGAGTGTTTTCATTTATTGTCAGACATTGTGAAGTTTCAGGTAAATTCAAATTATTAGTAAAACTATTCCAGGCATCATCATTGATTATCCATTTAGGCCTTCTATACCTCTGAGATGTGATATCCAGATTCTGCAATAAAATTGGAAAATGATCACTCCCAAAATCATCTCCCAGAGTATTCCAAGTAAACAAATTAATCAACTCTTTAGATACCAAGGACAAATCTAAACAAGATTCAACTCCAGTAGCATCAGATCTATAATATTAAGTAGATTCTGGGTGATTCAGAAGAATCAATTGATGTTCCATAATAAATTCCACAATTTCCTTACCCTTTGAGTTTGCAGTGCCTGAACCCCACATAGGATGATGTCCATTAAAATCACCAACTATAATAACTGGAACATTCCTTGGTACTTGCAATAAAACATCATCCAACTTATCCTTAAAACTCCCCACTTGAGGTGGAACATAGACAGAAAAAATTATAAAAGTAAGATGCTGAAAATAAATACGAGCACCAACAAGCTCCAAATCTGTGTTTATCAAAAGAGGTTCAAATTTCATGGATGAGTGAAAACCCAACAAAACCCCACCTCCTCTACCTACACGGTTCTTACAACAAAAATTGTAGTGTGATATATACATAAGACTGTTGTCCTGTAAATATGTCTCTTGCAAAGCTATAATTATAGCTTTGCAAGAGACATATTTACAGGACAACAGTCCTATGTATTTATCACATTATAATTTTTGTTGTAAGAAATTATGTATTAATCGTTGAAGAAATGGAAAATGTGACTTAAATCCATGAATGTTCCACTGACAAACAGAAAGTTTAGATGGAAGAGCCATCATGAGAAGGGGAAATCGAAATTGGGTTAACAAATTTAGAGTTAAAACACTGATCAGAGGTAAAATCATCACAAACATCTAATGACTTTAAAAGAGACACCATTTATAAGACACCTCTTAAGGGGAAAGATTTCTTTTTAAAATACCACCCAAACCTGCCAAAAAATTTGAAGTTTGTTCCAAAGTTGGGGGCTTCCTAATTTGCCTAGTATCCCGACCTTGTTGAGAGCAAACCCCACCCACCTCCGAAGAATCATCACTTTTATCCTTGACAACAGCAGAAGTTAATGCCACCATTTGTATATATATATATATATATATATATATCAGAGCTGGGCGCGGCTATAATTTTTCGAGGTCCGTCATCGGCTATTCGGCTTTGCCACCTAACTAGTGCGTCGTCGGCTATCCGACTGCATTTTTGAAAACCTCAGTGCGGCATTAACTATGCGGCTATTCGGCGCATGCGACTTTCGCTCTGCGGTGGCTGTTTGCCTAATTTATTTGCAAAGGTTAACTTTTGTGCGATAATAAAGCAAGCTTTTATAGGAAGAAAAACACCATTTTATTATTTTTGTAATTAAAACCCCGTAAACTAATATCTACACCTCTTCCTCCTCCATGTCCTTGGGGTCCATGTTTTCCCCCAGGAGGTTAAGAACGAGCGCTGAAGAAGTTGAAATTTTCAGAGCCTGTTGCCAATTTATTTGTAGTTAGGAACTAGGTCAACTAGATATATAAATACTAGATACAAATATATATATTTCATAAATATATCTATATTTTTATTTTATTATATATATATATATATAATATATATAATATTATATATAATTTAATTATATAAATATTATTATATATATATATATATAATATATAATTATATATATATATATATATAGGATATATATATATATATATATATTTATATATTTAATATATATAATATATATATATAATATATATATATTTATATATATACATTAAAAGTTTTACACTGGTTTTTAGAATGATACAAGTTCTAACTTTTAAGGGTAAAAAATGCTTTGTTCCTGCTCAATAGGCGCGGCTATAGGCGCAGAGAATTGGCTGTGCGCCTTTGCTTAGTCCACCTTTTAAAAATTGTTGCGCCTATGCGCCTTTGCGCCTACAAATTGATAGTGCGCCATAGACGCATAGGGCGTCAACTCGGTGCGCACACGCCCCAGCTCTGTCCAAAACTATGATGATAGATCTATCAAGCATTTTGAAAGGACATCTTTTTATCAACTTTAATATGAACAATTTCCACCTCTCTACGATAATGATAACAAGATCTATGATAGGAAGCATGCTCATCACCACAATTTACACACCTAGGAGTTTCATTTGGACATGCATTTGTGGGATGACTATCAGTACAAAAACCACATTTCAACTCATTTTTCCAAAACTTACTACTATGTCCAAATTTTTGACAATTGAAACATCTGAGAGGGTTAGGATAATAAGGTCTAATATCATAAGCCAAAAAACCACAAAATAACTTACCAGGCAAATTATTACCATTAAAAGTAAACACAATTAGAGGAGTCAAAAGTTTTTCTTTACCTTTATATAAACGACGCACAAAAGTTACATTTTGGTCCTTGAGATTACTTAGGTCCTGGTCAGTCTCAGACATTAACTCAGGAGCATAAATTATACTCTGCACAGTGTTTAAGTTCTTTGCTATTGTTACAGATATAGGAAAGGTATCATTTATCCTGTACTGCCTCTCCTCCAGCAGCAATATAAACAGATTTCTGTAAACCAAAAGGGCTGAATGATTTAAGGGTTCTGTTAGAGTCAGCCGATGACAAGTAAAGGAATCTAACATTTCTGTAATCAGAGCCAGAATGATTGAGACATACATTTGCTCTAAGAGTAGAAGTATCTGTTTGGATTTGAGGACACCCATCCGAAAAAAAAACTCATGTGGATCCTCATGTAAGGCCCTGATCTTCTGATAGTATTTCTATGACCGAATCCTTCAAAGTTATTCACTGGAGATGTACCAGATCGAGGCGTAGAAGGTAGAACAGTAAATTCCTGTGTTTCAGGAAATAAATTAACCCCATTACCAAACACTAGAATGTCCGAAATGTCCGTCAAGCTAGCACAATATTTTTTAAGGACAATTAGAAGACAAATTTCATATGACAAATAAGGACAGAAAACCACAATTTCCGATATTTGGAATAATAATTTTTAATAAATTATCAATAATTCAAAATAAATAAATAATATATTTAGTATGGAAACAAGAAAGATATAATATTATAAGTAACCAGTAATAAAAATAAAATACGCACTGTATTTAATAAACTGCTGTATCAAAAATTTATCGAAATGCAAGTAGGCCGATGTAGGTCCTACTTGTTTATGTTAAATAACCGCTATTTATTTATTTATTTATTACTATCATTATTTATATATGATCATTATCTGTATTAGCATGTTTTTTATTTATTTTTTTTATTACCAAGGACGTCTGGGGTTCTGTTACAGGCTACATTTCCTGCTCAACAAATATATGCTCAAAATTGCTACCTTGTTTCACAACCTTAAGCAAGATTTCTGTCTGCAAACAACAACATCACAGGCTTCATTACGACACCCTGGATTTTGAGCAGAGCCATACCTGTAAAAGTAGCCCAAAAACCCAGCTCTCCTGAATCTTACGCAGCACCAGCTTCATTGTGCTGGAAGAACCTCGGAGTCTGCAGTTTACCATTTTCCTACTGCTAAAGGAAAACTATTATTATAATTATTATTATTATTATTATTATTATTATTATTATTATTATTATTATTATTATTATTATTATTATTATTATTATTATTATTATTATTATTATTATTATTATTATTATTATTATTTTATTATTCTTTTTTTATTATATTTAATGTCTATATTTTTTTTTCTTATTATATTGTTTGGTTGAATTGTAATTATTATTATTCTGTTACTTTTACCACCATACTATTTTCACACTGGAAAGTGGAAAAACAATAGTTCAAACCGGAAAACAGAATAGTCAACCGGAACGAATAGGTTCAAACAGAAACAAATAGGTTTAAGTTTCAACAAACCGAATATTTTTAAACCGAAAACAAAAAAAGTATTTCAAAATTGTTTCATTATATTTTCTGCGTTGCATCTTCTCCGTATTATGTTTTATTACGTTTTAGTATTAGCGTGTTGTACCCTCTCCTTATTCTTACTTCTCCTCCTTCTTCACAATTTCTTTCTTCTTCATTCTCCTTGCTTCTCGTTATGTTGGAGACGGATTCCACTCCCACCCCTACTCCCACGCATGCTTCGTCTTCCCCCTTTCTTATTAGTGCAACCACCCTGGCTTATCGGTTCTATCTTCGTAGATTGACCGGCTGTTACTATTTGGCGTACCGTCGGCGATGAAGACAAGATTTACGGTGTTGTATTGTCTTTCTTGCCCGAGGATGTCTCGCTCCGTATCAGAGACTCAATTCCAACCTTGTAATCTTCTGACACTCCCTACACTGCTCTTCGAGATCCTTTGGTCTCTCGCATGGCTCCTACTCAGGAAGCAAAGTATGAGGAGTTGCTACATGGCACCTTGCTAGGAGATCAGAAGCCTTCTGATTCCTGGATGCAGATGCTGTCCTGGCTAAGTGGTCCTCCCACCACCCAGGAAAAAGGATTTATCCGCAACTCTTTTTGTGCAGAAAACTGGCCTTCATGACGTGTTCAATATTTCTCGCGGTCTATGGACCCGAGTTTCTCTTCGGGAGCTGCAGAGAGGGCAGATGGTCTCCTGCGCCGCTTCAACTCCAATGCCCCCACTATTTCTGCTATTTCTGTCTGTTTCCTCTTCTCCTACAGCTCAGGCATTTCCCTTCCTTCTCCTCTTCTGCTCCCCCGCTCTTTCTTCGCTTCTTCGCCCTATACTTTTCCCCACCCCTGTGGTTCTTCTTCGCGTTTCCTCTTAGCGCTGCTTCATTCTTCTCTTACCCGGTGTACCCACCCCATCCTCGTACCCCTGGTCCATCTCCAGCGCCTCTCACGAACCCTGTTCCTCCCGTTTTTCGAGTATTGAGACCAGTCTTCCCACTCTGGAAACAAGGATGGCTTATGTCAGGCGGAAGCTCTATGACAGATCCAGCCATTTGGTTACGGATCTCAGAGGGACTCTTTCGTTCCCGCAACCGCTTCATCTTCAGGTCGCCGCTCTGCTAACCGTTCTTCCCACCCCAGGCCCTCACGCAATATCCGAACGGGGTATTGTTATTACCAGCTCGGTTCTGGGCCTGAAGGACGAAAAAGTGCAATACCCATGCACTTTTTCGGGATACCCCCTAGTCAGACGGTTTCCATAAAGGCGGTGGATCCAGCTGGCCACCCTCCGTTTGTTCGTCCTCTACGCCTTCTGCGCCTTTTCGGACAGGTCTACAAACCTCTTCTACCTTATCGATACCGGAGCCTCGTATTCTTTGCTACCATCGAGATGCTACCGAAGTTCGGCTGTCCCCCCAATTCCATAGACACCCGCCACGCTCTCCTATCCCACAACAGCTGCAAACATGGATAGTCCATCCCCGTCTATGGTGAGCATAGTTGACACCTTAGACCTTCTCTCCGCCCGTCAATTCCCCTGGGTATTCGTGGTTGCTGACGTGACCTAACCCATTTTGGGAGCGATTTCCTGTCTCATTTCGACCTTTGGTCGATCATAAAATAGGAGATTGGTTTTGACGGTTTCTACGTCTCTACTTCTGCAGGTACCGTAGTTTCTTCTGCTCTTCCAAGGCATCTCTGCTGTTGCTTCCTTCTTCGGGGTACCTCCCCTTTTCACCATCCTGCAGAAGAATTTTCCGGCGCTGTTGAACCCCTGTTCTTTTTCCTCTCCTGTTCAACATTCGGTGCGCCACCATATAGAGACTACGGGCTCTCCAACCTTCGCTTGTGCTCGGCGTCTGCCTCCTGATAAGTTCAAGGCAACCAAGGCGGAGTTCGGAGCATATGCTCGAACTTGTATCGTCCGCTCTTCCAAGAGTTCATGGTCCTCCCCCTCCACATGGTCCCTAAAAGGTGCTTTTGATTGGAGGCCTGTGGGAGATTTTAGGTCTATGCTTGTACGATACCAGACAGCTACCCGGTCCCGCACATTCCAGTCTTTCACCTCTAATCTGGCTGGTAAAACTATTTTTAGCAAACTGTCATGTAAGGGCCTACCACACAACAGCAAATCAACCAACACACACCACACCACCCAAGGTCGCCTACGACCGCCACAACAACACTCTACCACAACACAAAGCGACAACGCGCCCACCTTAATCACCCCTAATAATTGGCCTCAACCCTTGAGTAACACCCGCCTCGGCCCTTTTCGCCCTCAGGAATGCAAGCGCACAAAACTTTACCAGACCGGACTCAATCATGATAACAGTCCTATAAGACCGTTCCTCCCCCCTTCGTCTATCTTCACTTACCTTCGATGACCATCTCATAGCTTCCTCTTGCTCCTGTCGACAGCATGAAGCAAACACCTACCGCTGCCGTCTTTCTAGGTTGGATTGAAATGTTGGCATTCGTTTTCAGTCCGGCAGACTGTTTTTGGTTGCTCCTCTCTTACATTTCTAGGACTACCTGTCTCCTTGATGGTATTCTGTCCTCTTGCAGGAGCGTGTGGAGACTTTCGCACCTTCCCAAGGCCTGGCAATCAAAAGCAGTTTCGTCAGTACCTCGGCATGCTTAACTTCTTACATCGTCATTCTCAAAATCAGAGCGCGATTGTTCTTCGACCCCTACCGCTTCCATCGCCCCAAGCACCCAGGCAGTTCTTCAACAAAAGTGGTCTGACGAAGCAACTGCTGCTTTTGAAGGCTTCCAAAGACGCACTCGCTTCTGCCACACTCTTAGTCCACCCCCAGGACACAGCTCCGACCACAGAGTTCAGTAGATGCCTCCGATCAATTGTGTCGGAGGTTGTTCTTCCAGGCAGCACCTGAACGGGAAGTGTCGAAGATATCCCCTCAACACCATCAACACCATTATTTACACAACTCTCAGCACAGTCTGCACAACAGCCCATCACCAGAGCACACCCTTAACAAGTCAGCACAATATCATCGGCCAGAAGGGAGTTACTTGCGAGCGTAGTCTCGCCGTCCGTCATTTTCCGCGTACTGCTGGGAGGGTCGTGAGATTCCCAACATACTTACTGATCAAAACCACTTACCTTCGCTATGGCCTCCAGAAACGAACGGCACTCTATCACCTCGAGAAGCTCGCCACCTTGAGTATGTCTCACGGTTCACCACTGATTCAGACATATTTCAGCTGTCGACAATTTCACTTGCTGACGCTCTCTCCCGCATTGAAATCGACGAGATTTCAGCCTTACCCAACATCGACTACGACGCTTGGGCAACGTGCAGAACTACTGAAGATCCTTGCGCTTCCACAAGACTCTTTCTCAAGCTCGGGAGTGGCTGCAACTTCTGGGATTAGAGAAGAGACTTCTGTGCAGATGTTGTCCTCAAGTTTCTTTCTCCGTCCTTTCGTACCTGGCATCGTTCATCTAGGCTTAGCTTCCTCAATCATTCACTCGCTTTCCCACGCCTGGCATTGAGGCTTCACGCAAACTGGTTGCTGCCCGAATTGTGTGGCCTGATCTGAATGCCGACGTAGCAACTTGGATGTCCACTTGTCTTCCCTGCCAGGCGTTCTTAAAGGTCACCGTCACACTAAGTCCCCGCTAGGCACTTTCTTACCCCCCTGGTGCTCCCTTTGAACGTATCGTTAATGTCCACATCGACACTCGTTGGACCTTTGCCTCCCTCCGCGGGTCAAGAAGTACATTCTTACGTGATAGATCCGCGGTTCAACTGACAGATAGATCACGAAGCTAGTCCCTCTCTCTGGCGCCACACGGAATCCATAGCTTAAAGTCTTTCCTTATGCTCATTGGAGTTCTTTTTCTGTCCGGCGCTTTGGTGTGCCGCTTTTTGTCACAACTGACCAAGGTAGACCTTTCGGAATCTTCTTATGGAGAGACTTAATTAAATTTCTTTCTTGGATTCAGAAGAAGATCATACGACTTTCTTTTCATAGTTCCGCTAAAATCGAACGGCATTTGTGAACGTTTTCACACCGTCAGGCTAATAAGGTTTTACTCTTACATAACGTTTCAGTCCCCAAATCGAGAGAATTATTGTGTTACTGACTGCTCACACTTTTTTTTGAATTATGCTTTCGCTATTCGCTTCTATGCGTTCAGATTAAAGAGGTATTGACTGTTCGCTATGTCTGATTTAGTGTATTTATTATGGATCTCTCTTCGTCTGCTCTCTCGGGTGACTCTATTCACATTCTTCTTCCTCCTTATCTTACTGTGCAACCCGCTTTTATAGTCCTCTTGAGCGCTTGCTTTCGTTCGTGGAGACCGATATCCTTCTTTTCTGCCACACAAAAGGTAGCGATTCCTTTAATATACCATTAAGACCGTTTCTTCCTTGACTCTTGTCTTCGTTCGACATGGAAATCGTCATCCGCTATAGCATCTCCAAAATCCTAAGTACGGACGGACCTCTTTTTATACACTATGGTGATACTTAGTAAGTTAAGCACAAATTCATCTCACGATTCAACGTCTCAAGTGACGCACTGGAGCGTACTTGCATCGAACCACTTTAAGTGCCGTGCTTTCTATACTCTCGAGAGCGCGAATATCTCTTTCTTTATCTCGACCCTGACGCTTTACCTTTTGTATCAATTTCACCCCCTTCACCCTTACTAAATTCGGTTTATCTCTTAACGTTCCTATCTTTCCTCCTCCTTATCCTTCCTCCTCCTCCTCCTCTCCTCTCCATGTCCACTGCAGTGTTGCTCCTTTTCCACTCTTACCCCTATTTTCCTGATCCCTTTTGTACTTAAAATTTCCTTTATCCCTCTTCCACTCTCTCACTTCTCTCGCTAGCCAACAGCACCAAATAACGTCCGGCTCAGACTCCACCCACACGGTCATCGTCATCCTTGCCTCCCTCACTCCAGCTCAGGGTTTCGTCCTTCCAGCATGCACTATCAGGGTTTCATGCTCTGTTTTGCTGACTCGGCCCGATCACGCGTTCGCCAACTGGAATCCTGTCCAGATCCATCCCAAGCTCTCTAGTATAGAGAGTCTTATGATACTGTAGTAGGCATTATTTCTTTTATAGTTCGGCACGCTATTTGGCGATTT
>JABUQX010022384.1:37500-40307 GCA_015478945.1 Trachelipus rathkii | reverse complement strand
ATCAAAAAAGGGTTGAAATTTTCTTGGTAGTGGACTTTTGTAGCGATATTATAGTAATCGGAGGGTGCTTGATCCCATTATCGATATATTCTCGGATTTTGCTGTATCAGCATCCCGTTTTGTGCAATCATGGATCCCTATGTTTTGCCATATTCCCTAGGAAGGACAAAATTCATGTGCGCACTCCGTAGGCTGTATAAACGTTACCTTCCGCATATATCTACAATAATCAGCAAGTTTACTGCGGTCGTATATTCGGGAAGCATGTGCGTAATTTAGTACGTCTACTATCGTATGGATGCAATTGACTAGATGATGGTCTTATCATCCATCGAAAACAGTCGGATGTGTCCGTCATTGTTCACCCAGGGGGAACTGAACGATTCTTGTATGAGGCAGTTGTTTTGCCGAGTTGTCTGAGCTGGTTGGTTCGAGGTTGCATGAAAATGCACCCTGGACCATGCCACAAGAGTAACATTTTTTCGTAACAGAGAAGCAGAGCTACCGAGGCTCTTCCAGTCAGATGCGTAAGCCTGTGTATTGCTTTGAATTTGGCAGGCCTACTACTCGCTTATTGGACTCCCAGCAACGAATGCAGGTGAATGGCGGACTGTTTATTGGACACTTCCAAGAGCAGTTTAAAGGGTGTGTTGTTACACAACGGCAACAGGTAGGCTTCGGTTCCAGTAGGGTACTCGGTACGGATGATAGAGGAGTATGCAAAAATCAAGACAGTTTGGAAGAGGCTACAATATCTGGTACATGGATGGTAAATATGCGTCGACCTCAAAATGGTAACATTTTGCTCGGTCAGCAAGCAGTTTCACCAAATATACCTGCTTCCGGTGCTATTGGGACAGCCGGGCGGCAAAGGATTTCACTGGACCAAAGAGAATGGCCACCGAGGGAAAACTTGACGCCAGGTGACAGGACCATCGTACGTGAACCACTTGTACAAAGAGAAAACATCATCTTACCTCCATTACACATTTAAACTTGGTTGATGAACAATTTGTGAAGGCCCTGGACGCATGATGGTGAATGCTTTCGCTATATATGTTGCTCAACGTTTCCTGGTCGAGTGACGAGAAGAAAAAGCTGGGATATTGATGGCCCACAAATACGACAGCTCCTCCGCTGTGATGCTGCCTTTGCTACAACAATGACTGTGTTATAGGCAAGAGCGTGGATTCCTTTTTTCAGATGTAGCACAGAATTTTCTCGGGAACAGAAAGCTGAGAACCACTAACATTGTACAGGAACTTGCTAGACAGTTTTCATTCTCATGGATGTAGAATGAGTATAAAGTTGCACTACTAACATTCTCACCTAAGCAAATTTCCGGATAACCTAGGCGATGTTTAGTGACGAGCAGGTGTTGACGTCCATCAATATCTTTTAAAGTTCAGGAAGGACGTACAGGACAAGTTGGATATTCAATATGATGGCCGATATTTGTTTGGGAGCTTATGAGGGGGATATTTCCAGTAGATGCACAGTAGTCGCTACGAAAAGAGTAAAGTACTACCATGGTAGGTTGTTTACATTTAACTAAATCCATTCCTTCTATTACATCATTGTTGTCCCCATATTACTCTTTATATTCATAGTTTTATTATATGTTTAACATATATCTATCAAAAGACATGTATCATATCATTGCGATTTGTTTCTCTCCCTTCATATACCCATATATATATTATATATAGATATATATATATATATATAATATTTATAATATATATATATATATAGATAATATATATTATATATAATATATATATATATATATATATATATATATTATATATTATATATTATTATATATAATATATATTATATATATATTATATATTATATATAGATATAATCCCAAATTGATAGACTCTCTTGAAAAAGGTAAAAATCATAAAATTTTACAAATCTGTGTTACAAACAATATCTCACAAATGCGATTTGATATGCAAAAACCGATTAGCACATCAAATATATCAATAATAATCAATTGCCGAAACCCGTCCAAGAAATTTCATGCTTTACCAGTGTTATATACAAAGTAATAAACAAAGAGTAAATAACTATTTCTTACCTTATAGCAAACCATTCACATATTAAAAATAATTAAATGAAATTGAAAAGTTTCGTAGTTAAAGATATATAAACTAAACTTCATTTGAATTAAAGCTCTAAGGTTAAAAATGACAGAACATTAGCAGTTCTCCATTTTTCAGGGATAACCTATCTTGTGCTTCATAAAATATTCCTCCTGTTCTAAATATTCTTTTCACTTTCGACTGATGACGGTGGAGCGTGAAAGGTATTTTATTGCTAGTTTTTCAAATTCATAACTATTCCAGTGTTTTTCCACCCATTGAAGGGAATATCATTGTCTTCACTGGTCAAAGTAGGCAAACTTTATATTTTGTTTATTTCTTGATGTAATCCGTATGTAGCCTTTTACTTTTTATGTACAATAATCATATCGTCAGAAGAATTGGGACTTTCTTTTTTCACTCTCACTTTTCTTTTCTTTTTTATGTAGGACGTTTTGATGTCCACAATTTTCTTAAAACAATCCATAAGAAGTGAAATGGAACCCTTAGCTTCACTTTTCCCACTACGTGAATCATCGTCAGCAGAAGAGTCAGGAGTTAAATTTTCATGCATTTCTTTCATGCCTCAAGACCATATTTTTACTGATTCATCTGATCCATGTTGAAAAATAGCTTGAATCGCAGATCTAAGAAGTAGCTACACACAAAGATTATATCACATAGAAACTGAGAAAGTTCTTTTAACTACTGATT
>JABUQX010022384.1:2500-30000 GCA_015478945.1 Trachelipus rathkii | reverse complement strand
TGAGAGTATAGAAGGTCGAAATTTTGTACAATATTTAAGGCTTAACTTCTTTTTATTCAAGAATAGACATGTAATTAAAATTTTTCTTCTGAAAATAAAGATTTTTTTAGAAACTTACAGAGAATTGCAAAAAAATAATAATAATAAATATATAATAATAATAATAATAATAATTATTATTATTATAATTATACCTAATAATAATAATAATAATAATAATAATAATAATAATAATAATAATAATAATAATAATAATAATAATAAATAATAATAATAATGAGAAGAGGAAGGAGGTGATGGATGTTTGGAAAGGGTAAATTTGATCTGCTTGCTGTGACAGAAATAAAGATAAAAAGAAGATTTTGGTGAGGACAGAAAGTGGAGGATGGAATGTGTGTGTGTGCTGGAGTGGAGAGTAATGAGAGGAGGAAAGAAAGTTGCGATTCTGATGAGTTACTTGTAGCACAGAGCTGTAGTAGATTTTGCTTGTTTGAGAACTAGAATATACTAATTGTTAAATTTAAGTCTGAGACCGTTAAGGTACGTGTGGTTGTGGTTGTAGCATATGGTCCATCTTAGAGTCGTGTTGAGGATAGTGAGACTTTCTAGGACAATCTGAGTGATGTTTTGTACAGAATATTTGTGGTGGGTGACTTGAAAGGCTGGATAGGTGATCAAAAGAGTGATCGCCTATTCAACTGACTCATAGATGAGAGGAAAGAAAAAAGGAAGGAAGTGGGGGAGATAGGAGTGAGAAGTTAAATGAACAGGGTTATAAGGAAAAGTATGTGAGAGAATTTGAAAATAAGTCAGTCAAATGTAAATAACCAGAGTGACTTTGGGGTTACGGGAGAAAATGAGAATGATAGGTAGGTGATTGATTTGTGAGGAGAGAGGTATGTGTGTGTAAGTAATACATTCTTGAACACAAAACTATTCATAAGTATAGGGGAGTTGTTGTAGGTAGAGATGGTGTCGGTGAAGAGTAAGGCTGATTTGTGTTGAAGAAGATGTTGAAGTATGTGCTGGATGTTAAATCAGTGAGTTTGGGGTGGAAATATCAGATTGTTATAGTATTTTATTCAGGTAAAATTTAGTTAGGCATGGATGGAGAGGAAAGAAAAAAAAGGAAGAAAGTGGGGAGAATTAGGAGTGAGAAGTCAAATGAACCTGGTTATAACGCGAAGTATGTGAGAGCACCTGAAAATAAGTCAGTTGAATGTGAACAAGATGAAACTGACCAAATATGGACACAAATGAAGAAAATCATATGCAGGTGTGCTAAAGTAGAAAGTAAAAATGTGAATAGCAGAATGAAGAGGTTATGCAAGCGATAAAAAGTAAAAATAGGGATGTTGAATGTTCTAAAAGCAATGATGAGGTCTCAAAAGAAAGGTGTATTAAAATATATAGGGATGAAAAAAAAAAAAGGCTTAAAGTTATATACAAAGGAGAAAAACAAAGTAAATGAACAGTTTATAAGGATGATGAATGGAGACTTACAAGGTTAAGGAAGAGAGCTAAAGGGGAATCTTAAAGTTAAAGAAGAGAGCAAGGGGAATCTTCATAAAATAATGAATAGGGATGGAAATTTCATGACTGATGAAATGGATGTGAGGAGAGCGTGGAGGGAACACTTGAAAAATCTGCATAACATTGACAGTGATGAAGAGGTGAGAGTGAATGTGTGTTGGTTTGATGGTGTAAGAAGAACTAGGTATTTTGGGGATGAGATAATTAGTAGGTAGGAGGTAATAGGTAGAGTGAGAAAGTTGAAAAATGTTAAATCAGCAGGTATAGATGGAATTACTAGTGAAATGATAGAGAATGGAGGTGAGATTGTGGTTCAAGTGGATATGAAATTGTGTAACAATGCATTTGTTGAAGGTTTAGTTCCGAGGGATTGGAAGAGAGCAATGATAGTACCTTTATACAAAGGTTATGGAAATAATGGGAACTATAGAAACTTAAAGGAAATTAGTTTAATGAGTGTTGTAGGGAAGAAGATGCTAATATTTTGGTTAAAAAGAGTGCATCAAGTGACTGAAGAGCTGATTATTTAAGAACATGGTGCATTTAGAAGTGGTAGAGGATGAATAGATTAAATTTTTACATTGAAGCAAATAAGTGAGAAAATGAGAGAAGATCAAAGAGTATTTAGATGTTATGAACTTGGCATTTTCAATTAATGCATCTGACAGGATTAATAATGAAGCTCTGTGGCAGGTGTTAATGATATATAGTGTTGGTGGTAGGCATTTGAATGGAATCTTAAGTATATATGGCGATAATAAAGCGTGTGTAAGAATAGATTGAGTGGAGAGCGAATGGTTAAATATTAATAGTGGTGGAGTCAGAGCTGTCCTATTTAATGATGGTATATGGATGGGGGGGAATGCAGATGAATTTAGTTCCGTGGTGAATTTGAAGAAATTGAGAGGATTTTTAGAGGAGTTTGGCAGGTGTGTAAAGGAGAGGCTTGAAAGTAAATGTAAATAAGAGTAAGGTGGCCATGGTGGGTGAGGAGAGTCTGCAGTGTGAAATCATGTTGGGGATGGTAGGAAACTGGAACAAGTTGTCTGAGTTTAAATATTTAGGCTATAGGTCAGATGAAAGAATAGCAGATGATGCAGAATGAAGTAGGAAAAATGTGAGTGGCAGGAAGGTAGCTGGTGCAATTAATGCAAGTGGACTAAGTTTTGAGTGCACCAGGGTTCTGCATGAGGGTATGTTGTTGCCAATATTAATGTATAGTAGGTAAAGATCTAAGGTGCAATCAATTCAGATGGAAAATCTTAGGAGCATGTTAGGAGAGATGAAAGGAGGAATGAGCGTGTTAGGGGGCTGCATTGTGTGGAAAAAAAAACTGTGAATGAGAAAATAAATGAATACATTAAGATTGTAGAATGAGAGAATAAATTAGTATATTACAATGGTTTGGTCATATGGGAAGGATGGATGATAGTCAGTTGGTTAAGTGGATGTAAATAGGAGAGTGTGTCGGGAATTACCAGCTGGAAGACCAAAGAAAAAGGGAATAGAGTCAGTTAAAGTGTCTGAAGGAAAGAAATGTGAAGACTGTATTCAGGTTATTTTTTAAAATAGAGTAAATATCATTGTTGTGTGGGGGGGGGGGCATGGTTGTAGGTCTGACCCAGGGGATGAACCCTAACATTGATGAGACACAAAAGGGGGGGTTTCATCGTAGTGTTGGAATATCTAGGGTGAATTTTGGCTGTGACGAATTCACACTAAAGGTATGAGGGAGGGCTTTCTTTTCAACTTTGGTCATGTTCTTATACAAAATTAGTTTCCAATGCATACTGCACACCCCAACCCCAATCTGTGGGGATCCTGGAGAGGATAAAAAAAAGATAATAATAATAATAATGATAAATTTATAGGTTAGGGTTGTTGCAACCGTCTTATTTACAGCTAGCCTTCCTAACTAAAAAAATTCTCACTTTAATTTACCCCTTAAAAATCATATTTCACTACACACCATATTTTTTTAGTTTTCATTTTAATTCCCATTGCCATATAATAAATAAATATACATCAGACTAGTTTCCACTCAGGATAGTTCTAATTTAATATATTTAGCTCCTCTCTCCACAGATTAAATTTCTAATATTATTTTATCTTCCACGTTTTTTTTGGTTTAAACCAACTAAAAAAAACATCGTTTTTTGGTTTTTATTACTATTTTTTTCTTTTTTCTAATTAATAAAAAATTGCTCTGAATGAAAGCATATGGCTAATACATCCTAATTATAGACTTAGATAGGAAAAAATGGGAGGAAAATATTAGTAACTCAAATTTTAAAGAAAATTTACAATAATCAAAAATTAAGTTAACAATAATTAAAAATACTAATAATTTTTAATTATTTTTCTTGAGTTAGAAAATGAAAAATATGTTTTTAGGACAAAGAAAAGAATGTTCTTTGAATGATGTTTTCTTATAAACTTCATATCAGAGGTTCAATCCCTTTCTCAATCTTCAAAATGGGCCCAAAAAATAATCATGAAAATAAAAACGTCAACTTTAGATGACAGCAACTAACATAGCTTGAATGATTTTGGACATAAAAAGTTTTTCCACTTCAAATAATGTTTATTAAGTGCAAACTGGAAAGCGATAAACAATTGGATAATTTATTAATGATGGATAAACAGAATTTATTTTCATGACAAATATTTTTGCAGACGTTTCTACCATTTTTTTCCCTTATTTTTCTTTCTTATCCTTATAAATTCTATTATTTTCCACAATTAAACGCTAGTAATACCTGGTGCATACATTTCAGCACAGCACTTTTTATCTGCACATATCTTGAATCTGACCATCTCAAGTTGAGAATTATTTGATGATCTCCTTTTTCCCACAAAGAAACCCCGGTGCTTTGGGGACTTCTTGTAATCCACAAAAATTAAAATTGAGGTCTAACATTTTACAGACCTTCCTTAGATTTATAGCGTATCAACCCATCTTCAAAGTTTTATCCAAAATCATAGGTGTCAGTGGGAAAATCGTTTTTAATCCACCTTGAAAATAACCCAATATATACATATTAAGGTGGGCCGAAACCTAAAAATAAAAAAGTGTCCCCTCTAAATTACTTGGCTTTTGATGCAACATGAAGGATTTATGACAAAAAAACCATGGGTTACCAGTTTTAGCCGACCCATTTGACAGTTTTCATAAAGAACAAAAAATGGTCAATTTCTTAGGTTAAAAATCCTTAATTCTGCTTATAATGGTGTATTTGTTGCACACGTACTCCACTCTTAATAGAACGCAGAAATTGAATATTAAACCATGTTGTACAAAGGCATAACGATGATAACACCAATTTTAAAAAGTAATTATATAAACTAAAAACAAATCGACCTTTTTTCCAAAAATTGCCTCATGCAAGATCAAAGTGTTGATTTCAGGAACCTTCGTAAATAAAATATCATCAATTTTATATTTAGAGCAATGTCAACAAGAAAAACAGCAAATAAGATCAAAATAAATACATTGTGGATGAATGCTTTAAACCCTTAGAAAATTTCCTTTTGGAAAACTTCCCACTTTAAAGCAAGTGCTTGAAAGATGTCATTACTTTAAAGACTTATTAGGAAAGACAGTGTTTCGAGAGATGTTAGTGTTAGAACCTATTCAATGCTATGGAATTAAATTATAATGTGAGGACCAACCAAGTGTCATTGGAAGCCAAACATAGCCCAGCAGTTACATTGAAAAGGGCGTATATTTGTGGCTATCTCAAAAAAGAAAAAGAGGACAAAATATGAAACAGATGCAGCAGGTTTATAGAAGAGCAAATCAACTATTTGATGTACATAAAAAAGACCACAGAAATAGCAGAAATTGGAGAAAAGAAGGTTTCTTTAAAAAATGACAGATGAAGATTACAATTTTTATGAGGTGAGTATAACACCAAAAGTTTTAGAACCAGCTTTAAAGCATTTACTCAAATACTCAATTTCAAACTCAAATAATGATTAAAGGATTATTACTTTATGCTCTACAAAAGGTTTTAATAGAATTTTTGCCATCAGATCAAAAAATCAGACAGGCATGGCTACTGCATTTCTAAGCTAGTTCCTGAAACCCATCTCTGAAAACCAAATTCAAAAAAGAGTTATTCTCAAGAAAATCTTAGTTCAAAGGAAAGCTGGGAACTGGATTCTTCTGAAATGAAAGCAAGCTGCTCTTTTCAAGGACTTGAAGAAGAAAAGTCCTCAAGTATCTGTGAGAAATAGAGAAATCAAGATTTGATAAACAGGTCATACCATAAGTAATATTCGAAATCTGATAATCATAAGACTAGACGAACATGTTCTGAGCAAAACCGAACAAGGCTACGAATGCTGCGAAAAATGGTGTGACAGGTAATTTAGTGAGTTTTGGTCATTAAAGTTAGCTAAAAAGCAAAAATAAAAAAAACAATCTTAGCAAATCTATGCTTCATTTAAACATTGAGATATATTCATACCAAATTTCTATTGAAACTATTTGTCTTACACTAGTACTAAAAAAACCCCCCCCAGCTCTCCCTCTCCCGTCTCTACCTCTTTTCAGGTATCAAATAAAGTGATAGAGCTGGTGCAGCTATTGCTTCTGTACATTGGTAGATTTTGGAGTTATCACCAAAGACAAAATGCAGCAGTTATTGACAAGTAAGTATTTCTATCATACAAATTACAACTAATACCTATCTACAATTATTTAGTTATAAAATATTAATAATTATAGGTTGATTTAACACAAACAATACCTTTCAGAAGTAAATTAAAGAAAGGGAAAAAATTGCGAGCAGAAGCGCAGAAAGAAGAAAGAATCCTGTTCGAAAAGGTCACAGAATAGGCTTCGATGGCAGGCGAGATGCAACCCTTGTGAATTGTGAAATTAATGGAAGTATCACAGCTTCAACACTGCTGGGAGGAGCATTATGTCATCATTGGTGAGCCAGGTAAGTAATACTAGGTATCAAGCACCTATAAATATGAAAACTAGACTACCTATATTATATAAAATATTTCTGTACCTATGTATTAGAAATTTCTATCTTCAGATGACTTTTTTACCTGATGCACATCACCACCAAAAAGCGCAAGGGAATAGATGTAGCATTTTTGTAGCTCATGGAATATTCAAAACACTACAGGGAACAGATGCTTCAAACAAGACTTAACTTAGCAAAAGGCAGATGGAACCAATGTCAAATACTGGTCATTCACGTGGTTCCATTGGAACATTGGAAATTTCTAGGTAGTTCATTACAGTGGAAATATTGATTTTGCCATCTAAATGAGTACCTTTTAGGCATAATTTTTTATGAAAATGATGGAAGCTACCAAAAGCCAAGAATAAAGTTTTCTGGAGCTTTGGTTTCACAAGCATGAATGGCATGTTCCAATAATGGTGTTGCTAAGTATAGGCCAATTCCAATCCAAAATTTGTCATACTAGACAATAAAGCCATTGATGACTTATCGAGTCTGACCAGTACTATGCTTATCGCATCTGTTGAGGTGTAATTCACAGGGAACATAGATGATGAATTGGCCTTTTTAGAAGTGGACCTATGAATCATTCTCGTTGGCTAACATTAGCATGCAGAATCTTGCCGGTAATTGATGTATCCATTTTCCAACACCTACTAAAAAATCATAACATTGATTTTGATTTCAAGAATTGAAGATATTTTAGTCTTTCATTGGTTTTGATTTCAAGATTTGAAGTTTTTTTCAAAATACTTAAATATCTTCTAATATGATAATTAATCTATGATTCAAATGCTAGGAACATTTGTTATAAAGTTATAGATAATAACAGTTATTTTGCTCATGGTGAAAATATTCTCATTGAAATGTTGTTAGCCGACGAGGATGAAGAGGTCAGAAGGAAAACGGTTAATAAAAGTTTTGCATGTGAAAGGCCTCATAGAAGACTTTCCTGGTGAAGAAGATGATTTTATAGCTGAAAAGAGTGGATGATGACAATGATCCACATATAGTGTACAAGCAGCTGTAAATTTTATAATTTAATAAAGGCAAAGATAGCTGTGTGGAAAGCCCAATATTAATTCATAAGCTGTTTAATAACATGCAATGGGCCCAATTTCCCAATGGCACACAATTCCCAAAGGTGTTGTGAGACTGGGATTGAAGAAGATAAAATACTTGAATTTTTCGAAAAAAACCCCTTAAGTTAAGACATGAGTGTCACAGCCAAAAATGTGAAAGACTGTAAAACTTGTTTACTGAAGCTTGCAGCATCTGTGGTTGACAACGATCGCAGAAGAATGGATTTTTCGAAAACAAATTACGTCGAAAATTAATTAAATTATTTAAATCAATAAGTGATTTTAAATTTTAATTTTTATTATATTTTTTCTGTTTTCTGTCTATAATGAAATTAGACCTACCTGCACTACAATTGTAAGGATTTTATATCTTGATGGTTAATTTGAACATAGGGGTAATATATTAAAGTATCCGTATATATATATTTTTTAGTAGTAATAGATGCCCCTATTTCAACTAAAAAACAATCAAAAATTTAGATTTTTGGCATAACTTCATAAATATAGTTTTTGAGGAAAAAATTTGTATTTCAATAAAAACATGTTTCAAATTTAATTCTGCATATTTGGAACCTAATTGATTGCGTAGCTTATTTTATCAGCATTTATGATTATTTTGTATTTTTATCCCATAATAAAATGTCAAAAATTTTAGCATTTTGAAGACTTAAACCGCTAAGTGGCGTCATGATAATATAACCACTGACTTGTTTTTCTTCATAAAGTGTTTTACAAATCAAAAGCCAGGTATTAGGATGGGACACTTCTTGATTTGTTAAAAATTTTTATTTTTCAGCCCACCTTAATCAAACTTTACACCTTACGTATACCTTATATTCCTATCATCTCATTTATTCCCATGATTTTTCTTCTTCGCACCAACAAAGTGCAGCAATTTCAATAATCAAAAATATTTTACACTTTTATACATAAAAACAAGTATATACCAAATATATAACTAATTATTTAACATGTCATTATATTTTCTCTCTTACAGAATCTTCCAAGTATTACTGTA
This sequence comes from Trachelipus rathkii, assembly GCA_015478945.1. NCBI lineage: Eukaryota > Metazoa > Arthropoda > Malacostraca > Isopoda > Trachelipodidae > Trachelipus > Trachelipus rathkii. The sequence continues at coordinate 21,385 of JABUQX010022384.1, read as the reverse complement.
TCATAATTTCAGCTACATGTTCCAATATTCTTAATTATTTTTTTTTACTTTTTTGTACATTTCCCCTTTTGTAATAGGTAGAAGATATTTTTGAAATATTATTTTCATCACTTGATGTTTTGTGCTAATAGAATTGGGATAATGATAATGAAGAATGAGCATAAAATAATAATTTAAAAGGGGATTAATTATTATTATTCAATGTAAAAATGAATGAATGAGGCTATAAAATAAATATTGAATATACAGTTTTAACACAGCACAATATTTATAACTCAATTTTTAAACATGACACAAAGATCATAAAATTGTGTCTAACTAAGGGCATTTAACATAGTTAAAAAAAATGGTTATCAATAATAAACAAAATATATGTTTTTCAACATACTGATAATTATATACTAACTATTAGTAAAATCTCCATGTGGAATCATAGCCGCTCCAGGTGGTCCACCAGGTGGAGGGGGAGGAGGACCTGGTGGTGGAGCCATCATTCCTCCAATTGGAATATTTGGCATGACAGCTGTAGTGGCAGTGGGTCCCCCAATTGTGCTTCCAACTGGAGGTCCAACTTGCTGTAAAGGAGCTGGTCCATCTGAAATAGCAATTATATGAATTAGACAGTGCTTATTTAGTATTGTCAGGAAAGATTAGAATACATAAGGCTTTATTTATTTGTCAAATTTTGAATATCTGTGAATATCTTGTTCAACTTAATACACATAGGCCCCTACTAAAAAATTATTATTATTAAAATTATGTAATGTAGACCTATCAGTATCCCAAAATATATCAGCAGAGATCTATCAGATTGTGATACTAGTACAGTTTAAAGCAGAGCTGTGAACCTGAAACTGACGCAAAAAGATTGTGTAGAGGCAGAGCCGGACAAAAAATATTGTGTAGAGCCAAAACTAGAGAAATTTTAAAATGGAATTGGAGCCAGTCAACCAGTCAATTTAAAATGGTGAAGCCAGAGCCAGTTATTTTAAAATGATGGACCCAACAAAAATTTTAAAGACTGCAGCCCTGGTTTAAGCCCTTGGCTGAAATTTTACTTAAAAATACATAAAATAGGTCAAAATTTTCTCCCAAAAATATAATTTCTGATAGATTTTTACAGGTTCATCATGAATATAGTTACTGTTTTTGAACTTAATTAGTATTTATCAATAAAATTGATCCATACAGGTTAGGGCTTGGATTATGGCAACATCGAACCACACAGATTATGGCTAGGTTTACAGTAATGTTGATCCATGTTAATAGATTTTTTTTGATAAATTCTGATAGATTCAAAAACAGTTATCATATCTGTAATCAGCACATAAAAATCATCGGAATTCATGTTTTTTTTAGAAAAAAATATGTTTGAAAATTTTGACTTACTTTATATTTTTTCAATAAAAACTAATTAGATTAAAAAATAAATATTTTTTGAAAATTTGGTAATTGTTTCCATTAAAGCTGTTAACTAACAATTATTTTTAATTAATTATAAGAACTCAAAATGTATTTTTTATTAAAGTACATTTTAAAAATAGGGCTGGAAAAGCAAATTAAAAGCATTAAATTATTAACAAATCAAATATAAATTCATGGAGCAGGGGATACATTGACAAATGGTGATATGTCTGATGAATTCTGTTAAAGTAAAAATGAACTAAGATCCAGTAGGTAAAATTATCGATATTTTGATAACTTTAGATAGTGATATAGTAAAATCACCAGTACTCACGGGTCAGGGGTGAAGCCCTATAGATAAATGTTTGTGTGTCATGCATTAAATAAAGCTAATAATAAATCACAATGTTGTTTTTAGGAAGTTATAAGTAAGCTGTATAAAAAGGCTATGTCTTAGAGCGAACATGATAAGAGTATGTGTGGTACAAGTTTGGGCTCCCTTATTTAAGAAAAGACATAGATATTGCTTAGATATTTTGGAGAGTGCAACATCAGAGCAACAAGGATGGTTTTATCAGTTTGAGGGCAAGAGGTATGAGATGTTGAGGGAGTTAGGAATGTTATCTGTAGAAAGGCAACTTCTCAGAGGGGACATGATACAAGTTTACAAAATATTTACATCTATTGATAATAATGACACTGGTCAATAAATTCATTATAGCAGACCACGGACAGGTAACCAGGAACAATAAGAAAATATTTAAGAAGGCAAGCCATCTTGATATAAGACATTCATTCAGGTAGTTAACAGATTTAATTTTGGAATGGTTTGTCACAGAAGGTTGAGTGTGACTCACTTGCAATATTTTAGAAGATTGATAGCATAATGAGGTTTCGGCATCAAGGTATATTTTGACTAAGCCAAATTGGTGGGGTTTAGTTAGTTATTAAAGTAAAACTGCATGTTGTAACTACCAATATGACAAACTTATTATAACTGTTGTGTGGTTAGCAATTAACATGTACCTTAGCTATAATTTTGCTTATGGTAGTAGTTTGGTTATATATTAATTGGCCTTATGTATATAATATGGCAAGACTTAGGGTATGGTGTAGGTTGTAACTATTACATGAGTAGGTGTTTGAAATATTTCTATAGTTTATCTATTATTATTATCTCTATAGGCCCTTGTGGCTTCTTACTGTCTCCATTTCTTATATTCAAAATGGGTGGGAAAAACAAAAATTAGATTTATAGGTCAATATATCAAATATCAATATTTTTACCCACCTGAATATAATGCATAAGGCATTTTCATTTTTGTCATTTGTGCTTATAAACAGTAACCAACTTAAGTTTACATTCCATTTGTCCGTAAATTTAGCACAAAGTCATAAGAGAAATGCTTACAAAAGATATAAAGGAATTTCCTCAAATTTTGAGGTGTTAAAATTCCCATAATTTAAAAATAAGTGTCATTTTTTTTTTTTTTTTTTTTACAATGAATAAGGAAGGCTTAGGAGAATGACTTTGAAAGAAAATAATAATTATGCCTAATAAGGTGATAAATATTTGTGTGGTATTCATATTTTTTCTCCATATTTGATATTGTTATGTCAAGAAATTATAGTGATATTGCTTTTATTATATTATAAATATTAATTCGTTAATGGATTAATCAAAATTAACTTTCAATTGTTATTCCTATTTATGCTAATCAGTTAAATTATTTATAAACTAGACTTTTTTTTTTTATTTGTTTACTCCAAATAACCAATTCCAATTATTTGTAAACAAAAGTAAACCACATAAGCCATTGTATTCAATTTTATATGAAATTTATGCTAAAAACTGTGTAAGCATTTCTTACTATGTGTACGCCACATAATGACAATAAGAAAAAAAAGCCTACATTTAGTCCAACATGAATTCATCAAATGTGGTCATGTTTTTCCTATGCCTAAATTTGTTTGAAATTTTTAAATGAATAACTACGTGGTAATTTATTTTATTTTACTTCATTCATATATGATTTTTGTGAAGATTAATAAAAAAATATTTGTGTATTTAATTTTTTAAGTTATCAGTTCTTATAATTAATTTGGCACTAATATTTGGGAATAGGGCCTGAGTTTGATAGCCTAACTCTAGACCTAACTAAGTTAGTAGATTTGTTCTGTATACCTTTGTTTTGGCAGGTTTATTTGTTTATTAAATAGATTTCAGTCTTTAACTACAGTTTTAATAAACTTATTTTAAATTTGTGATAATTTAAATTAAATTAAATTTCCCGGAGCCAAGGCTAGAATAGTTAAAGAGATTTACTGTATAATATGTGAAGCTTTATTGAGCATATTAAATAGATTTTTCTGTATAAAATAAGGCTTTACCCTATTGGGACTTTAATATTGTACTTTTGTGATAATTATAAGATTAATAAGTTCTTCAGAGCCATACCTCTAAAGTAGGCCTGACTTAGTAATTTTTATATATTCGCTTATCTCGTATATATAGCTAGATTTAAACTTGTTTGAATTTTTAACTTGTTTTAAAGATAATTATTTATTTTTGTAAAAAATAGTAGGTACAAGAGTTAAGTAACAAGTTTGATAATAAGTTTGAAGTTATGTGCTCTTGTGTTGATAACTGTGGGACTGTGAAGGTGAATATGTGAATAATGCTGCCGGTTTGTGTCTCTTGAAATGCAGAGAAAATGGTGTTAAGGAAGGAATTTGAGAACTGAGTTGAAATAATGATGAATTGAAGGAAGTTTGTATTTGATTGAAGAAAGGAGGGGAAGTGTTAGAAAGAAGTTTAGTAGGGAATGTTTCGAGGCGTGAGGACAGGGATTTATCGGGGAAACAGGAATATGAGCTCACCTTAGGCAGGAGATGAGAGTGAAAAGGCTAAAGTAGTTGTTATAATGATGACGAAGATGAAAATATAGAAGTTAAGGGTGTGGTTAAAATTGAAGAACCAGTTAAAGAGAGTGTAAATAAAGAAGAAAACAAAGAGTGTGTAAATAAAGAAGAAATTAAAGAGAGAGTAAATAAAGAAGAAGATAAAGAGTGTGTAAATAAAGAAGAAAATTCTTTACCTAGTAATAAAACCAACTCTGTTGCACCTTTAACAAATAAGAACAAAAAAGGAGGAGGAGGAAAGAGAAGAAAAAGAAAGGGTTCTAGAAGAACCTCAACAGACAGTGAAACAGATGCACCCAAAAAAGAGGAAGTAAAAGAAATCAAAGTTGCTGAAGAAAGTGAATATAAAACTTTAGATGGCCTGTATTTTTCTTTTGAGGGAGCGCCGGTACAAGAGAGTTGGTATCAGACCTATCAAAGGTATATTGATGGGGCAGAAAGTAATGAATTTGTATATAAAGAAGATCCTTTTAAGTTTGTACTTCCTTATGAAATGCCAAAAGAATATTTTAAGGAACTTAATGGCAAAAAATCTTTCCTGTCCAGAAAAAAGAGCGAATTGGCAGAATTAGTTAGGAAATCACCGCGTTGCCACGCGTCAACTCTAGCACTATTTTCAAATATTTTCCCAGGGAGAAAAAGAAAATCAAGGCAATGTAAGCCTATTAAAATCGAAGATAATTCTTCTGATGGTACCAATACTCCCATTCCTGAAACAAATAAGTTTACACTAGTTGATACTTATGAAACAGAAGAAGAAATGATGTTCATAGGTGAGTGTATGGACCAAATTATGAAGTCGGCTGTAGAAGAACCTCTTTCCCGTCATGAAGAAAGTGACAAAACCTCTCGGAAAGGTCCTAAAAGAAAAACGAAAGGTAGAAAGGGATCTGCAGCTGCTGTAAAAATGGAAAAACCAGAGATTCCTATTGATTCGAAGGTATTTGACAATCCATTATCAACAGAAATTGATTTTAATTTTCTACTTAATCTTCCAACTTACCTCAATGAGGTTAATATAGTTCCTGATGATACTCTCGGTAAAAATTCGATAGAGTTATTAACTGAATCTTGTCATTGTGAATGTACTGAACGGACCTCTTGTGATGAAGTGTCTAGTGCTGATGAAAGGACAGAAGTTAGTTCTGAAAGTTTATCATTATGTGATTCAGAAACTGTAGATAGCTTTAATTCGAGTTTTTCAACTAAAGTGCGTAAACCTGGTACACATAAAAAACGTAGGAAAAACCTAACAGGTTGGCCAACTCAAAAAAAACGAAAGCCGCCCGTCTCTGTTCAGGCTTCCGATGATAATGATAATTCGTCTTTTAGTTTTGATGATCACAAACCGAAGCAACGTCGGCGTTCGTTTATGAAAAGAAGAACGCTGGAATTATTGGAGCCACGGAGGTACTTGCAAGTGGAATCCGAAGGCTCTGACAGACGGACCTCTGCCCGAAAGAGGTCTTCCGTCCTCTATATGGACACGTGGCCTCTCAGGTTCCGTAATCATAAATGATTTGTATATGATAGTTAATCATTTTATTTAGAATTTATTTATATATTGAATACAGATTTTGTATTATATGTATAAATATAAGAAGAGTTGATTATATAATGTAAAATATGATAAAGTTTATTAATTAAATGACTGTGTGAATGAAGTGAGTGTATAATAATACCGTAATAATAATAATAATTTTAAATAATAATAATAATAATTTTAAGATTGTTAAAAGGATTAGCAGGGTTCCTAGAAATTTAATATTAGATTTTTTTTTTATTCTTTTCATTTTTTTATTTTTGCAATTTTTGATTTATTGAATCACTTCCTTATTATAAACTGATTTTTAACCCTTTTACCATATGAGATGGGACCAAGTAATTGTCAATCTTGAGCATATTTAGACCGGTTATTGTTCTAATAGCTGGGAGACTTTCACCAAATATTTTGTGGAAGAAAAGTTGTTTGTACTTTAATTTTGTTTTGTGGAAAGTATTGGTAAAGCCAACCACACAGAGTGAGGAGGGAGCTTTCATTGAATTACAGTATTATTTTAAGTGTAAATGTCGATTTATTTAGTTGTCTATATTATGTTTATGAATAGTATATTAGTTTATTAGTGAAACTGTTCAAAAAAATAATTGAATTGTGAGTATGGAGTACAAATGGTGTGAAATTATTTTGGTGGGATATGGTATTCAGTTGTCTTCTTGATAAGTTGCAGCTATTATTATTTCATATGCGAAGAGATGCAGTTTCATTTTAAAGAATATAATGATGAAAAAGGTTTAGTTGCAAAAATGATTGTGACAATTCAGCAAAATATCATTAATATTTGGAATAGTGAAGAGTTTAACACACGAAAGGTTAACATTTTCTTTAGTCATTATGTCATTATACAGTTAATATGTTGATTTTAAAGATTATTGTAGCTGGGGATGTTTTACAAATATTGCAGCTCCTCTGTATAAAACTTGAACTTTTAAATTATTAACTAGAATAAGTAGCCGATTTCTTAAGCAAAACCAAAGACTGGTGTGAATAAAATATATAAAAGATCTTTTCCTTAATACAATAATTTTACAGTATTATTTCTCACGAGATATTAACCGAATAAGTAAATTGATTAAAATATTTTATATTACACTAAAAAGTGTAAAAATTTTCTCTTAGATTGCTAATCAGGATATTTTTAAAATTCTCTTTTTCTTTTTTTTGCGTGTTAATTCTAGATGATGAATTTACGTTAAAAAATCTCTCGACTTCCTTTTAAACATGTATTATGTTATAGATATTTGTAGTTGAAAATTATTATTAGGGCGGCTATTTTTAGTGTGGTGTGTTTTCCTTGATTGGGAGTTTTCAGAGCACCCATTATTGAACACATCAAATTATGGTGAAAATTGTGGACTTTAGAATTGGGCAAACATGTAAAGCAGATATAGAGTATAATTATAAAGCTTTTGTCCTAAGAAAGTTAAATTCGGTTTCGGACAGACATAAAAAAATGTTTTATTCATATTAAGATAAAAAACATAAAAAAAAAAAATTCATGGAGTTGTTCAACATTGCTCCTGCCTGTTCTTGGGTCAAATTTGCTATCAATGATTTCAGTGACATGACTGTACTTGTTGGCAATGCTTCAATAATATAATTCAGAGACATAATATTATCTGATTCTGATATGCTATCCAACACCCTTCTTATATATAATATAATAATATGTAATAATATATATTATATAATATATTAATATATAATATATATAATATATATATATATATTAATATTTAAGTTATATATTTTAATAATATAAATATTAATATATTATATAATATATATAATTTATTATATAATATTATTATTATATAATAATATAAAATATATACAAACTAAGTTTATATTATTATTAAAATAAAATTACTTAAATAATATATTATATATATATATATATTATATATATATATATTTATATATAAAATAAACTTAAAATAAAAGATAATAAATATATAATAATTTAATATAAAGAGAATAGATAAAATATACAATTTTATAAAAGTAAAATATTCATGATTAAAATAAAAAACCTATAAAAAAATTTGCTCGGATTGATCATAAAGGAAAGCCGAATGGTGCAATAGCCTAGATAGTGCAGTCATTTATTTGGGCAAGAAAAGAAATAAAAGAACTTTTAGAAGGATAATTGGGGACTCGGTTCGGAAAGAGCACAATAACGAACAGAGAGGATTTGCAAAGCACTTGGAGTATATATATATATATATATATAATATATATATAATATATATATATATATATATATATATATATATATATATATAGTATATATAAATATAATATAATTAATATATATCTACCGTATATATATATAATATATATAGTAATATATAATACTAGATCTATAAACATATCATACAGGATCTATCTCCTTTATCCTTTAGTATTATGAGTTTCCTTTCTCATGAATTTAAATGAATTGTAAAGTTTAAGTTTAAACTTATTTTTCATTTGTAGAATTAGAAAAAAAAAAATTTTTTTCCTGAGACGAGGCCTTTAAATGAACCCTGAGTAACAAACTTATTTTTTTTTGATTTTTTTGACTTTTTTAAGGTAATGTCTTTGATAAAGAACCAAAAAAGGTAAGTAGTGACGTATTGGTACTTTGATAAACCCACGTTGGAACATGTTTAAAATGACATTCCTGTATTATTATTATTATTATTATTATTATTATTATTATTATTATTATTATTATTATTATTATTATTATTATTATTATTATTTATTATTATTATTATATTATTGATTATTTGCTTGAAATTGAGTTAGAGCGGTAACGTTTTTTTTTCTTTTTTTTTTTTATAGTCTTGTATGACATACTGTATTTCGTTTTAATTTATTATTCTACTTAAATAAGGATGAGCAAGTAACTTATTATTATTTTTTTAAACTATTATTTATTACAAAGGAAATTTTTTTTTTTGGCGTCTAAGCCTTTCTTTATAACTATTTATTGTTTATATATCGTAGGTCCAAGTGTCAAAAACCAAGAATATGCATATTTGTATTTTTTGAGAAAAAGTTGTTTTTTGTTTTGTTTTTTTTTTGCCCGTTTACGCATTGGAACAACACGTGTGAATCCAACAACCAACCTGTCCGTGGCTGGGCTGTAACTTTCCTAACACATTCGTGTTTTCGTTTTGAAAATTTTTGATGAGGGACAATGTTGTTGCCAGTCAACTAATTAAGTTAAAAAAACGACAAATTGCAATATTAAGTTGATTTTATTAGTTATTTTATGAAAATATACATTGATATATAGAAGCGCCCACACATCATGATAAATATATACCGTGTTAGTTATATGTAAATGGTTTGATATGATAACATTAGTATGTCTTTTCTTTTTTTGATACGAAATGTACCAAAATTGTTGTGAATTATATTATTATTATATATTATTATTTATTAATTATTATTATTGATTATTATATTATTTTTTCTATTATCATTTAATATTAATATTATTTTTCTCTTTAATTTTGTTACTTTTTCTTTTTATACAGTAATAGAATATAAAATGCAGTCTATTTTATCAATTATTATTTATTTGCACGTGTAGTTAGATAAAAAAAGAAAATATACATTTAGATTACACTAGCTCTATTATTGTATTTGAAAGTGGAATCTAGGCGATTGCTTGCAGTTTAGTTATTTATTGTATTATTTATTATTATTTATTATTTATTTTATTTTCAATTTACTTTTTTGTTTATGCCTTTTTTTTTTCAATATTTTGAGACTCGATTTAAATAAAAAAAAATTAGCGCAATGTTATTTATTATTATTTTTATTTATTTAGATATTTCTTATATTGACACTCAACAATGACATTCATATTGTTAAAACCTGAATTAATTGAGGAATTTTTATTCCTAAATTTTGATGTTTTTTGCTAATTTTACTTCTTAAAGTAAATACAATGTAACACTCGTTATATTATATAGTACAACATACATTTTTCTGTATGAAAAAGAATTGTTAAATTTAACAACAACGATTAATTTTAAATCTTTATTTTATTTTATGAAACTATAAAAAGATTTAAAATGCTAATTCTTTACAATAGTATAATACTTGTTCCAGCGCTTTATTTGTTACTTTGAGTAGCTTCTTTATTCTGCAAGTATATAGTAGTATTTTGTGCTTCCCCATCAATAATACGCTCACCTTGCAGTGGTAAGGTGGTTTAGATCCTCTTGGGGTATCTGCAGATTCTTCCAGTTATATATTCACAACCCGTCATATAAGTTTTAGGCTGTTAGCTCACTTGTGTATGGACTCTCACTGAATCCCACATGGGGCCCGAGGCAATGCCATATTCACAGAATCAAAACCATTTCAGCGGAGCGAATCACCATCTTGCAATGGTTCTCAACTTTACCAACCTTTCGGTAATACCTGGTAGTGCAAGGTACTTTCTGTATTTTAAACTCCGTCATCGTTTCAGGCTTGCATCACCGCTCTCTTCTTGATGAAGCCTTGGAGTATGCTATACGCACAAAGGTCGCACAGGTGACACCAATAAGGAATGACTCCTAGTGCAATATACCTTGAAGGTGCCAAATTTCAAAATTCTACAACATTTCACACTTTTGTGATGTTTCCGTCATTTCTTCTACTGATATAGAAAAACTCCAAAAGATAAGAAATGCTGTCAGTTTGTCAGCGATAAAGTTCCTATCATCGATGCCCAAATTACAGAAGTTCTTTCCCCGCATCTTCTGTTCAATACCCGGCTTGCAAACTGGAACTAGCCTGATTAGAACCTCCAGGTGTATCCTTATTCGATATTATATGACTTAAGGTCGGTCTTCCTACTACTATCTTGTGTTTCTGCTACAGCTCCTAAAGGAACAGATGTTCTGGTTATTTTTGAATATCTTACTACTTCTCACAAGACTGTTATTTCCCCTCATCCAAATGACTAGGTCCTTTACTTAGGGAACTTCAAAGTACACCACACTGTATGGTTAAGCTCCTCCTATCGTTACAGGTGGGAAGGGGGCTAAATTATTCTTTATTCTTGACGATGTAGGACAGTTGATTAGGAAACGAACACATATCCCAGATTGCCATACCCAATTCTTAAACATTCTTGACTTATGTTTCGCCACTACTCGTTATAAATACGCAATTTTCTCACCTATCGATAACTCTGACCACAATTTTGTGACAATTTTAACACTCCAGCAGCTCCACCATGCCCTAAACATATAACTGGTCTTGAACGAAAATGTATTTTTTTTTAAGCCAAACTTGGCTAATTTTCTGCGATATTAAACATAATTTTGTTCATTGGAACTGCATAATAATCCTCAAGAAATAGTCTATCAGGCCTACATCTTTTTCCCTCCTAAAATTTAGACAGACTTATCACTTCTTTTGTTAATGATATGGACAATGCCTATCGTGACTGCAAAGCTTCATTCTCCTATCACTGTTGCTTATTTTCTTTTAGCTTGGAATCGTTGCAAAGATATTATTCGACAGGCTAAGCATACTTTCAACAAAATGAAGTGCGCAGACTTCCTTGGTTTACTGATAAAAATTTCTTGTTTCTTGCCAAAAACAGCTCTAATAACTTATGTAAATCTGCTTATCCTCTTCTTATTTGCTCTGGCGGATCTGTAGCTTATACTCCTACGACCACTCTAATCTCTTCGCCCTCTATTTTTTTCATCTAAATCCACCCTGGATGATTTTGGCATCCCCCCTCCTACTACTACTCTCAGCTGTTCCATGGTTCTTCCTGTGATTACATATGATCGGGTGCATGAGATCCTAAGATATATGAACGTTAGGAAGGCTAGTGGCTTTGACTTCTTTCCTAACCGTGTTTTGAGGGTGTGATGAGCTGACGCCAGTCCTCGTTCGACTCTGCTTTTTATGCCTTAATACCAATACTTTACCTCATTTTTGGAGCACGCAATTTTTAAACGATCCCGAAGAGGGGTAGCCGCTCTGATCCTTCTAACTATGGTCCTATAGCTCTCACTTGTATTCCGTCTAAAAGAAAAATTTGAAATCCTCCTGAACTCGCATTTCCTGGATCATTCAGAATCTCATTCCCTGGATCATTCAGAATCTCATTCCCTTCTTCCAGATCACCAGTATGGCTTCCAACGCTTTAAGTAAACTGGTGACATTCTTTTCTATCTCGCCTATTTATGGTCTTCTGCTCTTAGGTACTAGGGGAATCTTTTGTGGTGGCGCTTGACATGTGGAAGGCTTTTGACAGGGTATGACATGCGCAACTACTTTCTAAGCTCCCTTCCTAAGGGTTTCTTCCTCCTATCTAATTTTCTCTCAAATCGGAACTTATTGATGGACCAACCCCTTCTTCCTCCTATTAATTGTGTTCTGCAAGGTTCTATAGTTATATCCAAGTTTAGTTTTACTTTTCATCAACGATCTTCTCAGCTTCACTTCCAATTTTATTCATTCCTTTGCCGTTCACTCATTTCAAATCTTCTCTTCTTATTTGCATCCGGAATTGCTTCTCAACTTCATCTTTCCGATTCCTTTCTTGCCGATCTGGATGGTGTTTCCAGTTTGGGTCGCGTCAATCTTGTGAAATTCAATTCTTTTAAAAACTCAATTTCTTCACATCTTCTCAGACACACCTCCCAATTTTATCTCCTTTGAGATCTCTCCCGTCTCACCTTTGGAAAACATAAATATTCTTGGTCTGAACATAAACAACAAACTATCTTAGGATCATATCACAATGGTTGCTAAGGTGACCTCAAAAAAGCTGGAAGTTCTGTTCAGTTACGGGAGTTTTTATCTTTCAGTTATATAAAAGTCTTAACCGCCCATGTATGAAGTACTGTTCACACATTTGGGGAGACTGGTTTCACTCTTCTTTTGAATATGGTTGAGTCCAAGTCTAAAAGACTTATAAACTGTCCTCTACTTTCAAACTCCCTTGGCCCTTTATCTCTGTGACGTGTCATTGATGCACTATCTCTTTACTATGGGTACTACAACGGCAAGTGGTCGAGAAAGTTGACATCTCTCACCCCTCCACCAATGCTTTACCCTCGTAGTACAAGGGGTGCCCTGCTTTCTTAAAAATTGTGTGAATATTGGGAACCCCAGGCTTATTCTTTGTGGTGCCGCTTCCTTTCCAGCCACTTCTCATCTGTGGAACTCCCTGTCTTCATCAGTTTTTTCCTGATATATTGAATCTCCCTCTCTTTAAGGCCTCCTCCGCCTGCGCTCACCTCCGACATTTGTGTTAGGCTTGGCACTGGGTGGGTTTTCCTTTATTTTTTGTTTTATAATTCTGCTCCTTTCTTGAAAAGGGTTCTGCCCGTGAGTGGTGGTTACCTATAAAAAATATGTAGATTGCACTAAAATGGAAATTTTTAATAGGGTGTATGTTAATACACATTATTGAACATCCGATGTTAAAAAAAAAACCTGGGGCAATGTTAAATGATTTGCAATGCCAAATAAATTAATTTTTTTTTAATTTATAAAAGTAGTTAGCTATATAAGTTTAATAAAAATTCACATATACGCATAGAAACTATCGCTATAGGTCATAATGATATTAATTAAAAGCCTTAAAAAATATATAATTTAAATTGTATCCAAAGAGCCTGTGTTGGTCATTCAAAAATTTCTGGGAAGTCTCCACTTAACGAAAGGAAACTGTCACTTTCGGTTTTATTCCATCCCACGTGGGGATGGTATATAATGAAGCCGCCAACAATGAATTTAAGTTGGCCTCCTCCGATCATCATAGAAGCATTAGAAGGAGCTTCCTCCTCTCAGATTTTGCTCCCAGTCTCAATGCATATACTTGCATATTCACTTGACGAGTCCTCCAATTTCAATAGTCACAAAGTTTTCGCTTTTTCTTAACTGAAGTAAATTTTCTCTATAACATATACTTTATCTCCAATACCATAATCTTCTTTTGTTTTCGCCTAGGCTTAGTCCTTAGAGTTGATCCAACTGGGTCTGGCAGGTTTTTGAGCCATGCCTTTAGTGAGCGCGCGCGCACACAAAAATAATAATAATAATAATAATAGTGCCTTGGGTAAATATATTGTAGAGTTCTAGTTGCGAGAAGTTATGTTCGACTAAAAAAAAAAGTCACAATGAGTTTATAAGGATGTGAATTGCCCATTCGAGGTCATTCACTATCCAGCTTCCAAAGAGTAAAGACTAGATTCTAGTGTCTTTAAAATTAAAAAAATGTAGGCTAGAGTTTATCCCAGAATACAGCTTCTTCTAGGGTTGAGAAGGCCCTATTTTTCATTAGAACGTCAATGAAGAACCCTATGAAGGAAGGAAGGTAAAACCTATGTTTAACTTGGGCATTATCCTTTTTAATTTCGTAATCGTCATTGCTAATGTTGTGATATTAATTGATTTTAATTTCTCCTATACCAACAGATCTCCGACTGGCACTCCGAGCTTCCCAATAGGTTTGTAAATCTTTTTCCAAAAACAAACTGCTTACCAAATCTTCTGATTTGTCCTGAACCTTTCACACGATACAGATCCCCAGAATGGACAATTCTTCCCTACTATGTGAGCTATGCCGAAATCCACGAACTTAAAAAAATATATATTTCTCATCTAATTAGATAGCACACAAAGGATTAATAAATATATTTTATTCTCTCAAAAAAAGCAGCGCCGATTTCCTCATTAGCACCTAAGGAGTTCACCTATCCGTCCTAATTGATTAAATCTACTAAACTAATTACAGGAAAGGGAATGTCATTGACGTTGAAAAAGGATTTCATCTTATGGAGTGTCGGTGTCGTTGAAGATAGTTTTATTTATAATTAGTGTTGACTTTTTAATTTTATTATTAGTGTTTTAATATTTTATATACCATCTTTCTGAAGGGAACTTTAAATGTAATAGCTATAGTTATTTAACGTTTGAAATATAAAATGCGGTCGTGACCTATGATTTACGTGTTTTAACTAAATACCATAGTAATAATTTTATCGTGCAGCGAAGAGGTATCCACCTTTGTTATATTCTCCTGTAAAATGAAGCGAGAGGTATAATTAAAAATACTTATGAAAGAAAAGTGATTTATTTTTAATTGTCGATGAATTAGAAAGAGAAGAGTCTATCTAAATAGAGTAGAGAATATCGATTATGAAAGGAGGTTAGAGGTACCGAGAAAACAGAAAAGGAAGACCAAGGGAAAATGATAGATGTAAAAAAAAAATAGGAAGAACAGGAAATGTTTTTTTATTATTATTAAAAAGTTCACACCTCACGGGCATAGCCCTATTCTAGGAGGGGAACTTCTCTAGGTAATTTCTACCTAGGATCCGGACTAGGGATCGAACCTGCGCCCTTGCCAAGCGACTCTGTCGCTCTACCGATTGAGCCCACAGTAGCGGCAAGATTTGGAATAAGTTACAATGTGAAGAATTTGCGAATAGGACAAAAAAACGAATTTATTTTAAGGAATGGAAAAACATTACACGTATACCTGATATGGAGGAAGTATTTTTAACATTTTGAAGACAAAAAGGTATTAGAAGCTAAAGTAATGGAGTTTGAAATCTGGGTTGAAAATGAGGTGTACGATTTAGATAAAGGAAGTCAAAAAGTATTAACCCCCAGATGGATAGTGACAGAAAAAATGAAAGAAGGAAGAAGGATTTGTAATAGTGGTGAGAGGTTTCGAAGAAAAAGATGGAGAATATTCTATAGACGCACCCACATGTGCTACTGTAACTTTAAAATTATGTATAGGAATATCAAAAATATGTGGTTGGAAATGTAAAACAATGGATATTAAGATAGCATATCTACAAGGAGATAAATGTGAATGAAGTTTATATATAACCTTCGAAAGAAGCAAGAACAAACAAAATATGGACGTTAAAGAAGGCAGTTTATTGATTGAAAGATGCAGCTAAAGTTTTGTATAATAAAGTGGTAAAAACTATGAAAGTAAAAGAGAAATGCTCATTAGATCCAACAATATTTAGTTGGAAGAGAAATAATGAACTAATAGAAGTAATGTGTACCCACGTGGGCAATTTATTCTATGGAGGAAATGATATATTCGAAGAAGTCATAGGGGCAGTTAAGAAAAAATTAAAAATAGGAACAGAAGAGCAAGGATTATTTAAATACATAGGAGTGGAAGTGAAACACGAAGAAGGATGTTTATGGATGAGTCAGGAAATTATATAAAACAGATGGAGATCTGCGGACCTATAGGAAAAGAAAGAATTAAATAAAGAAAAAATGACGATATAGATTACAGATCAGTAGGACAACTAAATTGGGTGAGTCAACATAGTAGACCAGACATTGCTTATAGTGCGAGTGATTTGAGCAAGGCTGCTAAGATAGCTTATGGGAAGGATATGAAGAAAGTTAGAGTTAGTAGAGTAATTAGGAAAATGAGAAGAGTTAAAAATAAAATAGAGTTAAGAGAAGGAAGAATTAGTTTTGAAGTGTACACATTGGGAAATTCCGACAATGAGAAGACACACATAGGTTATATAATTAGTTTAGATGAAAGTAAGAAAAAGTCCGATATTTTGAAAATCGAGTTACCAAGAGGGTGGCAAGATCAACAATAGAAGCAGAAACGTTAGCATTGGTTGAAGGGGCTGAAACTATTTATTTGAAAAACTAAGTCCTGTGGACTCAAACAAAGCCCCTACCGCTTTGTCAAAGCGGAAGTGAGGAAATCTTCATTGCACAATGAAAGACTCTTAAATCTACTATGTCTTTCACTCCGGATTCACAATCTTCCGTGCTCCGGCAACTCGAATAGAACATATCGTTTAAATTATCTTTCACTCTTCCTCCAAACTCTCACTCTTAAAGGTCCGAAGCTCACTTTATTCAAAGGTACGGGAGAGAAAAAAAGAATGCTCGGACAGAAGACTTAGGTTGAAGATCAAAACCCGCCTCCATAACCAGTTGAGGAACTGGTAAACGAAGACCACGCAAACCTCTAGAGCAGGAGTACCAATATTTACATTCCCCTTGAACTCCGATACCTATTTGATCAATGCAACAGATAAATGCCGGACAAATGCCTCAATCGGCAATTCTTGCCTGAACCCTCATCTAACCACATAAATAGAGATTTTCCTTCTTGAACATGAACTATTCATCAATCACATGAGCAGCGAACTCTGTACCCTCTGTTGAAAATATATTTGGTGAAACTGGTACTACAGGTATTGAAGGAATTCCTATAACCCATTAAGGTAGATGACAATCACCTTTTCCATATATTTGGAGGCGACACATTTTCAGATGGGAAAACCCCTCATTGACAGGAAACCTAGAGATCCTCATCCCCGATAAGAAACGACTGCAAAAACTGATACACAGCGAATAGTAAATATCATCAGGTAGATCCATCAACTGGCCCCAAACAAAGACTATACTCCAAGAAATTCAGCTGCCGAGAGTTCTGGCAACCCTCAAGACTTGGAAACTCATAGTTTCAATTCAATATACGCCATTTTCTATCTCGAAAAGTGCCAGATATATTCGACACGTTGTTATTTGGTCTCTTACTTTTTCTGATCAAATTATTCTCACAGCTTGGCAATTTTTAAACTTTTTAAGGAAAAACGTGTGGAGAAAAAATTCCACAACACACGTTCAGCGTGTCAAAAGCGGCGATTTAAAGGTCAGTGGTAGCTGGGTTGGAGTCCCGCTTCCACTTATTTATGCCGTAAGAATACTCATTAAATTGAGATTTGTAAAACGCCTCTATTTGAAATTTTTTGAGTAAGTGCCAGACCATTTGCCAGTTTATAATTAATTTATTATCCAGGAGAGTCCTCCAGCTAATGTCTGAGTTAAATTTTTCATCCTAATTGACAAGTCACAAACTACTTTTTCTCACAACAAAGAAAATGGAAAAATATAAATAAAATACCCAACAAATTAATACAGAAATTATAATAGTATTTACATAATAAATTTACAAAAGATTCTGAAAAGGTTAAGTTCAAATAAAACGATTATATATCAAATATTTTTAGACAAGAGGGTATTTACATGTTTTATGGTATAAAATATTTTCATGTGTGCAATTATTTTACATAAGTTACAGCATTCCTCTCGTTATAACACCTTTTGGAGGTGGAGCCAAACTGTTCAATCCTTGTACTTCAGTTTTTGCTTTAGTAAGCATAGCTAATCCCTGTAAGAAACAAAAACAAACGAACAATAAAAAAAACAATGACAAAACAGAGGGAAAAAATCTTAATGGAGCGACTTTTATAATTAATTCAGTTGATGAATTTTTTTTTTCAAATTACCTTATAAAACTTTTTTTTTTTTAAAATACAGAATGTCACCACTCATAGGCAGTGCCCTATTCTAGTAGAGGACAGAAAATAAAAATATCTAAAGATATTTCAGAATTTATCTGTCCTTCTATTCTTCTTAGAAACCTTTCCTTCTTCATCCATGAGAAAGAAAGAGAGAGAGAGAAAGAAAAAGAGAGACTCGCACCTGCATGGATGTTTTACAAAAAGCATTTAATAAAGAGGTAGCTGCCCTCTGAAACCAAGAAAATGGAGTTGAAGGAAAACCCCAAAAACCCCAGTTCTCCAAGTTGTCATAAGCTTTTTCAAGGTCAAAAAAGGCACCAATAATCATCCCACCAGTTGAGAAAGCTTCCCGGATGTCATGGTCCAGTTTTAACAAGGAATTCGCGGTCGAACGATTTTTGTGGAAACCGAACTGGAAGTTTGAAAGTGCCTGGCGACTCTCCTGAACAGGGAGAACACGGCCTGAAACCATTTTCTCCATTAATAATTTGCAAGTATGACAGGTCAGCGAAATTGGTCTTTGATTATCCGCTAACTTCGGATTTTTTCCCAGGTTTGGGAATAGGGATTATAAAAGCGATAGTCCATACAGATGGAATAGAAGAAGATTCGATCAAGATTCTGTTATACAGATCCAGCCAGAGCGCTGATGTAGAGGGGTGAATATGA
>JABUQX010022383.1:15000-22500 GCA_015478945.1 Trachelipus rathkii | reverse complement strand
CCATGCTGTCAACACCTCGTAAATGAAGCGCTATCAGAATAGTTGAACTCAGTAGACAATGAAGTGGAAGATATCAAGTATGCGACTGGGATCTATAAGTCAGCGCACACTGCGAATAATCACCCACACTACGAGTAGAGGTAACGCTGACAGTGAGTTATGTAACGAGCCTACACCATAGAGCGGTCACACTGCGCCACGCACCAACTATATGGATGAGTATAGTAGTGTGATAAAAATATTATAGGTAGTGAGTGAACAGGGTAGGTATGAATTACTCATAACACCACGAGGGTCATCATATATATACGTAACCCCTCACACTAAACGAATCATACCGTACGTATAGAAGCCACCGCAAGAGACGACCACAACGCTAGCCCCAGCCGAGCGACCTGTGGCACACGAGAGTCGTACGTAACCAAGGCTAAGCTAGCTACTCAATGAGATTAACCCACTACTACTATAATATAACACCTATAGATCATAAAACTAAACAAATATCACCTACATAGTCAGACAGTCCATTCAACATACAGCCAATAAACCTACCGAGATACACACCTCACTCACATAGAGCTACAACATGTAGTTAATAACACCTGGAAAGAGCCAAAACCGCGAATCACTTACACCACGTGCCACAACCTCCCGAATATCTACGCAAAACCACGAGTAACACTCTCAGTTAAATAAACTGGAAGATATAAGTTCGTAATAGGGGGATAAGACGAAACTCCAGTAACAGGAGTGCTGTGAGAGTGGGTGAGATGAGACAAAACCGCCGGGGGCCACCCGCACACGTGGACGCCGATATAGCGGTTACGCCCCTCTGTTGCGTGAATGCACCAGCGTGATTAAAGAACCCTCAAACAAGAGTATCCAGCGCCTAATCATGCAACACTCAATGCGAAACAGCACCACACGGAGTGTGACGGTGGGTGTGTGTGTGGAAGTTCAGCCGCGAGAGTAGCGCGCGCGCAACAACAACATACCACAAACACATTATTATTTTTATTATTACGCCGAAGACAGTGTGTTCCGAAGGAAAAAACACTTCCTGAGTATGTTTTTTAAAACCCTTGTGCGTGGCCTCCAGCGTTGGTTCAGCCCTCTGCAATGCCTCGCACCGCACCGTACCGCACCGCCCCGCACCGCACCGCACCGCCAACCTCTGCGCCGACATATATCTAATTTGTAGAGTTTCGTATCGAGCTAAATTTGAGTGGGTGTTAATGGAAGAACCTAGTGTATACAATAGTTACTCGCCCATGGGTCTCCCGAAGGGGGAACCCCACCCTCTTTAAAAAATCGAAGATGCTCGTAATTGGCTGAAATTTGGGGAGAGGAGATTCAGAGTTGAATTTCTAGAAATACTTGATATGTGAATATATGGAGTTGGCTCCGGCCCGTGCTGGAACCCACTGCGCTGCCTAGTTAATAAACAGTCGGTATAACAACAATGTGTGTCCTGTATAAGGGTATCGAAGGTCGTTAGAGTTCGAAATGATTAGGTAATAAGCCCGTGTAGGGTGATCTAGGACCCCCATTACGGGGGGTCTCGACTGAAAAAAGAGCACAGAGTGCCAAACAGAGTCGAAGGAGGAATGAAGAAGATGAAAAGAGAATAAAGAGGGAAAGATTGAGAAGGAGTTCTGACTCAAAAGAGTAGAAGGGACAGCTTGCACCGGTGCTGGCTCCACGGTGGCGGTGTCCGAGTTAGTTAAATATTTTGGTAATGAAACAATATTGGTGTTCCTTGATATATGTTTATCGGGTCTGTAGATTTCGAAATAATGGTTTCAGAACCATCAAGAAAATTAATAAATAAATAAAATAAAAAATAAATAAATAAAATTTCTTATTCTTTTATGTTATAACTTAAAAAGTTACGTTTTTTACATACCCTAAAGCATTTAAATCACTAAATCAAAAAAAAACCACCGTCCAGCCCCCATCACGCCACCCTCCTGACCATCTGTTATCTATTGATCTATTGATTAAGGTCACAATTTGAGTATCATTTTTGGATAAAACATTAACATAAATCAAGTTCATTTATACCAAAACATCAACAATATATGTTGACGTAAACATAGTTTTCACATTAATAAAGCTTACTTAGGCATCATCTGAAACTAGAATATAACCCACAAAACAAACTTGCCCACATCTTAAACAGAGAATCAAACCCGGTTAACGTTAACAAATTCCACACTTAACACCAGTAAATAGTAACTAATATAGCTTACAAAGACGTAATCCTACTTACACTTTTTACCTTCCAACATATCGCGGTTATTACATTAAGACTGGTAATATTTTAACAAAAATTTACCATAACAGTGTGTAATTATCATACAGACCAATGAGTATACGCTAAATCCGTAACAAAATTTCAAGTAATAAAGCTACATAGCCTCAACTGAACTAAGAAAAAATAATGTACAACAACAAACCTAACACGTCTTAAGCAGGAATAAGCAAGTCAACATAACAAAGGACCGCACTTAAGCACCAGAAGTAACTAACATTCAGCATCACTAATACCGTGACTTATTCACACTTTGTCAAGCATATGTGTCTCTAACAAAACAATGTTAATTTTACATTAACATGTAATATGTACAAAAAGGGTTTTACTATAACCTTGTGTAACTATCATATAGACCGACGAAAGTATGCAGTCGTCACAAAAGTTCATATTAATAAAGTCCACATAACATTACCAGAACTAAGATATAATGTACAAGGCAAATCAGACACATCTTAAGCAAAGAATAACTGCTAACATTAACAAAGATCCACATTAACACCAGTAAGTAACTAACAAGACTTACAAAAAACATAAATCCATTCATACTTTATCAACCATATCTCTGATTCAAGTCACATTTTCGAGTGTCATTTTGGATAAAACATAACATAAAAATCAAGTTCTTTATACAAAGATCAAAACAATATATGCTGACGTAACAGAGTTTTCACATTAATTAAAGCTAACATGGCGTAGAACATGAACTATGAAATAATGTTCACAAAGCAAACCTATCACACTTAACACGAAATAACGGTAACATTAACAAAGTTCCTACTTAACAACAGTAAAAGTAACTAACATAACAACCAAAACGTAACTAGATCACACTTTGTTCAAGCATATCTCTAACATTACGATGTTAATTTACACTAACATGGTAAAATTTAATTAAAATTTATCACAACAGTGGTTAATTATCATTTACTGATCAACGAATATACTCTAAAATAATAAGGTTTCCACATCAATAAAGCTAACAGATCAAATTGAACTAGGAAAATAATGTACAAAGACAAACCTATCACAACTTGCACACGAATAAACTGTTAGCATTTAACAAAGTTCCACACATAACACCAGTAAAGTAACTAACATGGTATTGCAAAAACGTAACCTAATCTTACTTTTAATCAAGCATATCTCTAACATAACGATGTTAATTTACACTAAAATTAATATTTAACAAAAAATGTATCATAAACCTTGTCCGATTTATCATACTGATCAACAGAATATATGCTAACATAACAATTTTTCACATAATAAAGCTAACATAGCGTCATATGAACTAGGAAAATAATGTACAACGACAAACCTAACACAACTTACACACAAATAAACTGTTAACATTAACAAAGTTCCAGACTAACAGCGGTAAAGTAACTAACTTTACATACAAAACGTAACCTATTTATACTTTTTCAAAACATATCTCTAACATATTAACGTTAATTCTACATTGACACATTAACATTTATCAAAAAATGTGCCATAACCATACCAAACCTCATAATAAACTAACGATAAAAGACGAATAAAGAAAGTTTTAGCTATCTCTTTTTAGACTCCCGCCCTTTTCAGTAAAATACCACTCTAAACATGAAAAAATGATTTTTTATGCTTTTAACCATTTGCATAAAGTGATGCAATACTTATTATATTTGACCCTCTGGCAGGATATACTAGCAATGTTAGAAACGTGAGTCTAGGTTAAGTTTTTGTTGAGTAATGTTAGGTTTGCCCTAGAATTTTGTTAATGTCTACGATTATTCATAGCTCAATTGATGTTATTACTCGAAACGAGTGACACTTTGATGAAGATAGTGTCAGTTCCCATAAGGTTCAAAGATGTTGGTATATTTTGATAGATTGTTCACGTTAAGGATTTTGTTAGATAATACGCTTTACTTGTTGCTGATATGCTCGAAAAGTGGGAACATATCAGTAATGGATGACCTGTTAGCTACTTTACCTTGATAAGTAGGGAATTATATTCAGGATGTTAGCTGATTATGTCATACGCGAGGTATGTAGGTTTGCATTGTACGCATTATATTCTTAGTTACGGTTATGATATGTTAGCTTTATGTGATGCTGAAAACTTATTGCGTTAAGCATATATCGTAGGTCAGTATATAAAAGAATTATTTTATGTTATGTTTAATCCAAAATGATGAGACTCGAAATATGACTTGAATCAATAGTTCAATAATCATAGGGGAGGGGGGGATGGTAGGGGTACTGCGAGGTTGGGTGACGTTTGATTTTACTGATTTACTGATTTACTGCTTTAAAATCGGTAAACTATTACGGTTTACTGGGATATTTTATTCAAAAAGCTTATTTTTATGTTATGGTTCAGGATAAAATTTTGTATTTTTATAGTTATGTTGGTTTAAAACTTTATGTTTCAATTATTCGCTGGATGATAATAAGTAGCCAATGGATGAATTTCATGTATGTTAAATAGTTACGATTGCATGTAAAATTTGTTACGTTGTCATTATATTTTCCTTGTCAGTATGATGATTAGACAGTTTATGTCAACTTGTGTTATAATTATCTACGATGTTAATGTAAACATTAACTTGATATGTTAAAGGTATAGCTTGGCAAAAGTTGTGAATAGGTTACGCGTCTGTTACGATTTAGGTACTTACTCTGTTAAGTGCGGAAGTGTTGTTAATGTTAAGTGGTTTATATCGTACCGTAAGATGTGTTAGGTTTGTCGTTTGTACATCATATTCTTAGTTCTGGTATGTTTTTAGCTTTATTAATGTGAAAACTTTATTGTTACACGGTAGCATACTTTCGCTGCTATGTATGATTAATTAAACAAAGGTTAGATGTAAATCTTGTAAATATTGACTGTTCAATGCGTAACAATAACGTTAATATGTTAGGAGATAATATGTTTTGGTAAAAGTCATGAAATTAGGTTACGTTTGTATGCAATGTCAGTTACTTTACAGTTGTTAGGTTGGAACTTTGTTAATGTTAACAGTTTTTATTCATGTTTAAGATGGTGTTAAGATCTCGTCGTTGTACATTTATTTTCTTAGTTCTGGTAAGGCTTAGTTAGCTTTATTAATGTGAAACAATGTTACGTTGGCATATATTCGTTGGTTAGTATCTAAAGAACGTTATCTTTGCTACTATGTAATTGTTATTGTGTTGTTTGATCGAACGAGAATATATTTACCCTTTTTGAACTGATAGTGGTTCATTCGTACGTCTAAGTCTTGTTTACTTTTTCTGATTGGCTTGAAAGAAAGAATCTCATGTACATTTAAGATGCTTTATTACACTATTTTCTTCAAATAGCGATAGTTTTTCTCAGTGTTATACGATGAACATCTCCCCGGCATCTCTACCGCCTTGTTGTTGATATCTTCACTCAGAGAAGTTTCGTTATTCCCAACGGAAGTGTCATTTGTATATCTAAATTCGTAAACGATGGCGGACTGCGTACATCCTAGATATCCTGCCAGAGGGTCAAATATAATAAATTAATGCATCACTTTATGCAAATGGTTGTAAAAGCATAAAATCATTTTTCATGTTTAGAGTTGGTATTTTCTGAAAGGAAGGCGGAGTCTAAAAAGAGATAAGCCTAAAAACTTACTTTATTCGTTCTTTACTCGTTATGTATTATGATGGTTATGTATGGTTATGACACATTTTTGATAAATAAGGTTACTGTGTCAATGTAAGATTAACGTAATGTTAGAGATATGTTTGAAAAAAGTAAGAATAGGTAACGTTTTGTATGTAAAGTTAGTTACTTTACCGTTGTTAAGTGTGGAACTTGTTAATGTTAACAGTTTATTGTGGTGTAAGTTGTGTTAGGTTTGTCCTTGTACATTATTTTCCTAGTTCATATGACGCTATGTTAGCTTTATTAATGTTAAGACAAAACATTGTTTATGTTAGCATATATTTGTGATCAGATATTGATAATTAGACAAGGTTATGATAACATTTTGTTTTAAATGATTAAGGTGTTAGTTGTAAATTAACATCGCTTATGTTAGGAGATATTGCTTTGAAGAAAAGTAAGATTAGGTTACGTTTTGCTGATTACCATGTTTTCGTTACTTTACTGGTGTTGAAGATGCTGAACTTTGTTGAAGCTAACAGGTTTATTTCAGTGTGCAAGTTGTGATAGGTTTGTCTTTGTACATTATTTTCTTAGTTCATGTTACATCATGTTAGCTTTATTGATGTGGAAACCTTATTATGTTAGAGTATATTCGTTGATCAGTATGATAATTAACCACTGTTGTGATAAATTTTAGTTAATTATTACCATGTTAGTGTAAATTAACATCGTTATGTTAGAGATATGTTTGACAAAGTGTGAATAAGTTACGTTTTTGGTTGTTATGTTAGTTACTTTACTGATGTTAAGTGTGGAACTTTGTTAATGTTAACAGTTTATTCGTGTTTAAGGTGTGATAGGTTTGTCTTTGTACATTATTTTCATAGTTCATGTTACATCATGTTAGCTTATTAATGTGAAAACTCTGTTTACGGTCAGCATATATTGTTTGATCTTTGTATAAAGAACTTGATTTTATGTTATGTTTATCCAAAATGACACTCGAAATGTGACTTGAATCAGAGATATGGTTGATAAAGTATGAATGGATTATGTTTTTTGTAAGTCTTGTTAGTTACTTTACTGGTGTTAAGTGTGGATCTTTGTTAATGTTAGCAGTTTATTCTTGCTTAAGATGTGTCTGATTTGCCTTTGTACATTATATTCTTAGTTCTGGTAAATGTTATGTTGACTTTATTAATTATGGAAAACTTTTGTGAAGGGAACGTGCATATTTCGTCCGGTCTATATGATAGTTTACACAAGGTTATAGTAAATTTTTGTTACATATTACCATGTTAATGGTAAAATTAACATTGTTATGTGAGAGACATGCTTGACAAAAGTGTGAAATTTAAGTCACGTATTGCATCGCTATTTATAGTACTTGTACTGGTTGTGTTAAGTGCGAGTTACTTTGTTAATGTGACGCTTATTCCTGCTTTAAGACGTGTTTAGTTTGTTGTTTACCATTATTTTCTTAGTTCAGTTGAGGCGTCATGTTAGCTTATATTACTGTGAAAAACTTTGTTCACGTTTAGAGTTATACTCATTTGTCTGTATGATATATTACACACTG
>JABUQX010022382.1:0-15000 GCA_015478945.1 Trachelipus rathkii | reverse complement strand
GTTCTAGGTCGAAATGTAATTTTTCTTTTTTTTTTTTTGTTTTTTTACCTTTTTAAGTCTAAAATCTATTATATTTATTATTTGTAAGTATTACACGGCAATGTAGGGGCTCGAGCCGACGGGGAACACAGGGGACGTTTTCCATTACCCCGTAAAGGAGGGGCGGAGGAACCCCCGCACACCCAAATAACCAAAGAGCGGGGTTCCGGAGACCCTCCCCGGAGGGGGAAATAGTCCTACCCCGTTAGTTCCCCGGAAGGCGAGAGGCCCCGACTCCTGCCATCGGGCGGATACCCTTGGCGTATACTTTAATTAAAAAACCAAAACAAAACTATAAGTAGAAAGTCAATTTATTTTAACGATTAACCAATAAATCTTAAATAGGCTTTCTCCTTCATATTACATATATATTATAATAATTAATTTTTTTTTTTTTACATTCCTTACTAAAATTTACCAGGGATTCCAAAAATGTTTCCTTTTCGCTGATAGCTATTGTAGTTTTTGAATATGATTTTTTTTTCATTTCGACCCTAAAAGTCTATTGTATGTATCATACAGGCTACCTGTGAAATTTTTTTTTATCCGACTTCCCGTTCCGTGTGGGCGTTAAACATTTTACCTAATAGATTATATATATATATATTATATATATATATATATATATATATATATATATATATATATATATATATATATATATAACACATAAAATAATAATATAATAATATATAAAAATATAAAAAATAATATATATATATAATATATAAATATATATATATAATATATAAGATATATATTTGATTTATGGCAGACCCCTTCACGCCCACTGAGTTGAAATTTAACTCAGTGTGGGTCCTGGCCCATACTTATTTTAAATATCTCACAAAAAGAAAATTTGGGATAGGGAATAATATTTCAGTCAAAAAAAATAAATTTAAAAGAAAATATAAAGGTTCACTCACAAATCTAAAAATTTCCTTTCTATATGCAAAATTAATATTGTTGAAGAATATTGTTTAGAATTGTAGGTGTAAAAGAAAATAGCCGTACAATAGAAAGTTTAGAGCCCCAGACCAATATTACAAATGTCCTAATAAAGGAAAAGTGTTAATGAAATCCATAGAGTTAGTGAAAATGACCCCAATGGCGAAATGGGCCAAGTGGAGGACAATCAATGAAGATATGGTGAACAGATGCGGGATTATGGCGAACCGCAAAAATTGCAGATGAAGGAGGATCCCCGTGACAATATAGGGCTGTGATGGTGATATTATTTTTGGCCTATACGAGCTGTGCCAAGGATTTACCACATGCAAACGATTTCATCGGTGAGAGGAAGACCACTAACCAATATCAGGCTTTTATTATTTTCTAAGTTTTGCCCCTCGCCCAAACCTCATGCTTAGTAAAGATCGGAAAAGCCTTGTTGGTGAGAACAGAATAAGAATCAAGTTGATAGACGACTTTGTTCAATTGGCAACCGGGAATACCATATAGCAGCTGATACCGGAAAGGGGAAGCGGCAATTCGGGTCAGCCGATTCATTTGCCAGTCGGTCACCCCTACGTGATGAGCGTGGCAATACAGTGTAACTATTGTTTCTTTGCGAGAGTTGAAGCAGCCGGGAAATTGTTGTACAAATAACTTTTGCACATGATGTATGCTCCTTCGGAGAAGAGTGGCATCACATCAGATTCAACTTCTAGGCTTATCACCGACGGGACTATCGGAAGCTTCTGTGGAAATACGGATCGCCTCATTTTGGATGGGATCTAACAGATTAAGAAGAACAATTGGGGAAGCTTGACCATATATATTACTCAGCCATAGCCTAATTTCAATCAGGTAAGAGTGGTGTCAAGACGTAAAAGGAACTTGCGATCAGCACCCCAAAATTTTGAGGTGAAATGATGTTATAGGTCAAGCACACAATGGCAAATCGCTTTCAGGTGTTTAATATGCGGTTAATATTTTAGATTGTCATCTAGAATGAAGCCTAGAGATTTGACTTGTGAAGTTCCAGGAATGGGTGAACCATATAAGGTTTGGTTCGCGGAAGGAAGGTGGCAGGTTCTACAACTCCCTTTTTTCCCAAATAGTATTGCTGAGGTTTTGGTGGGAGAGAAATGGAAGCTATGGAAGTTGCCTCATTGTGAAATATTTTCAACAGCAAGTTGGAGCTGGAGTTCAAGAAATGGTAGCCAGGCACGGATAATGAATAGTGCTATGTCCTCAACATTGAGAGAAAAATTGACCGTTGTGAGATAGTAGTAACGATGTCATTGAATCCTAGAGCAAATAATAATACACTTAGAACACTGCCCTGTGGAACAGCCTCATCTATAGTAAAGTGGCGTAATAGAACAGACGAACACCAAACCTGGATGGATCTGTTTGACAGAAGACATTGAATAAAGAGAGGGAGATATCCTCGGAAACCGAGTGGAGCTTAAGAAGAAACTCAGTTTTCCATGTTGTCATAAGATTATTCAAGGTCAAAAAAGACAACAAGAACCATCCCGCCAGTTGAGAAAACTTCCAGGATGTTATGGTCTAGTCTTAGTAAGGGATCCGCTGTTGGGCGATTTTTTGCAGGATGCCGAATTGGAAGTTTGAAAAAAGCCACACGACTTTTCCGAACTGGGAGAAGGTGACCTGTAGCCATTTTCTAAATTAATTTGCAAGTTTGACAGGTCAGCGAAATGGATATTAGGTTATCCGCCAGTTTGGATCTTTCAGTCTGTGGTTCAAACAGATGGAAAAGAGAATTCAATCCAAATTCTTTTAAATAGATCCAGTAAGAAGGCTGATAAAGAACTATGAATATGACGGATCATGTTATTATAAGAGATATATGTCTGGCCAGGAGCATCGATCTTTGCTATTCACCCAGTGCATTGTTACCCTGACAAAGCTGCTAAAAGACATTATATGTAGGTATGATATTCCACTTCGTGTTAAAAATTTTTGGGGTGCATGTTAATTCTTTAAAAAATTTTTGCGAAAGGTTATCAGGATTAGCTGAAAAGCTAGAATAGCTAGCAAAACTATAAACTAATTACGTTGTGCAATTAACTTGCTTGGAGCAAGATTCGTATCTGTATATCAGCCCAATACTGGAGGAAATTGGTAGAAAGTTGTTAAGAGCTGCGTGATATCTTATGTACAACATTTCCACACTGCAAAGAAAGAGGGTTGTAGAGTTGGCCAGCAAATATGAGTTCGAAGTAATTTTACGCGTTTTGGCGCCATTAATTGCCACAGATCTCGTTACAGCTGCTTTAAAAATTAAATCATGTTTTGGGTATGCTAGTCCTTTGGTTGCATGAGAATTTTTTCTTCCCCGGTTAGATTTGTGCACCTCTGTGGGACCACCAAGTTATTGACCGAACGCCTACCTAGTCAACCAAGCTTTTGCTGCTGTGAATTTATTAAACTTGCTGGAAGAAGTTAAAGGTAAGCATTCAATGGTCGGAACCGCTCTTATTGAACAGGAAAAGTTAAATACTGTTGGCTTGATTTAAAAATAGGCCAATAGGCTCGATCATAACCCAGCGGGGAATGAATTTAATATTGGGCTAGGTTTATGATTTCATTTAAGCTATCGGTAATGGGTAACTGCCTGCCAGTTTCATAAATAATCAAAGGGGGACTAGGTGAAGCGATCCATAAAATGGGGGCAAATGGAAATATATATGTAGGAAGAAGGGTGTGTATCTAAACGTTTATATGTAGAGTCTAGTGTTAAGACCTCCCAAGGAAAACGGGTTAGGAGATCAACAAGGATTTTAGACTTAGGTAAGGTGAGGGAGTTCTCCCCATAGAGGAGTATGAAGGTTGATGTCTCCCAGTTTATAACGACCGAGAAGGGAGCTGCCCTTTGATTTAAAAGGTCAACTATAGTCCGGCCTTATCTAAATGTCAATACTGGAGCCAAGTAGATTGAACCAAGACAGTAAGAAATCGGGACAGATTAATTCGTACTGCCACTGCATAAAATCTAGTTCGAAGAGGAAATGGAGAGTAGGGGCAGACTTATGAATGAGAATTCCTGTTCCGTTCCTATTCATTTTACCTCTTTTTCTATAAATTAGCTGCGATGTATTCCGAAGATTGGAAGAAATCGCCCGATAACCATATTGAAGGTTTTCTTCAAACACTATGTCGATTAAGCCTTTAAAAATCTCACCTTCTACAAAATTTTTTAAAATTGGAAGTAAATCCATGACAGTTCATGAGGGAAAGCAGCCCATCCTGTTTGTTTACGTATATGTATTATGGAAGAGTCTTCTTGAGGACAATTTCGTCTCCTATGTGGCTAGGTGTAAGGTTGGAAAGTTGAAACAGATATGAGGAAAGGTTGAGACTTGGGTCCCGACGAGAAGAGCAAACAAATTCCTGTGGTAAGGAATGCAACAACAGAGTTTGGCTGTACGACAGTGTTGTGAGGGTTTAGATTTACATGTGTGTTTGTGAGGGTTCGCCATGAATTGAAGTAAAATTGAGTCAATCAAGCCATATTATGTGAACTTAGTTGAAGAGCAAGCCCAGAAATGCTCATATTTAGGAATGGGACCGATAGCAGCATTTGCTAAGCGATCAGATTCAGAAATGGGTGGAGAATATGGAGCTGTTTCTATTGAGACCGCGTTGGAAGAGGTCACCGTAAAAGTGTCACTTATTTGTAAGGGTGTTGGAGTTGGAGTTACGAAACTCTACTGCTGGAGACTTTGTCCATGAGTCATCAAATGGGTTATTTTGAAAGACTTGGCAGTTTGGGTTCGGATTGGAAACCTATGGGTCCTCTTTCATGACTCCAGCTGATGCAGAACGCTTGGATCGTTTGCGGTGTACGTTGAAGGTTTTCTATTCACGTCTCTCAGAAGCGCATGAAGCATTATAAGGAGATGGATCGTCACATCATTGCTGATTTGTCGAAGACTAGTACTAAGGGTAGAGCTGTCGATGGAATTTTAGACGGGAGATTGGATCGAGGGCTGCTTTTGGACTATTTCAATAGTCGGTGATATAGACAATGCACGCGGGCAGGTTGCAGTAACTGCTCGCATCTACTGTAATGGAGGGTAGGTCCTATTAGTTGCAGTTGGCCTCGGTAGTGTGGCACACGGAGATGTGCGAGCTGCTGCAATTGTAGCGTAGAATGGATTCGGTCTTATATAGGATATTTGTCTTTGAGCTGGTATATGGCACATCTCCAGCTCAATTTTTGTATTTTACACAACTCCAAAACCTCCTGTTCAAACATGTAAGACGGTCACACAAGGAATATGAAACTTTTCTCTGCAGACTACGCATATGTCATGCAGGTCTTCTCCTACAGTATTTCGGAGATGACCCAAAACCTTGGCATTTATAAAGCCATACGTTCTGGTCGGGGAATAAAACACGAACACTAAGCAGCTTGAAGCTCTCTCTCACCATGTGGGAGAAAAGGCGCGCAGTGTTAAAGGTCAACAGTTAGGTGAGGATTTGGGGTGTCAAGGCGCATTCCGACCGATGGTGGGAAATCTGTAGAAGTTTGTAATTAGGAAACTCTTTTTCTGAAATTCTGAGAAATTGACACTATACGTTTCGTTTTTACTTGTAAAAAAATAGTAAAATAGTAGATAAGTCAACAGCTCTTCGAAATTTTGCACTTCAGCCGAAAGGATGACAAGATGAAATTTTGATTCAAGTAATAACGAACGAGAAAAGACCCCGTTTCTCATTACTGTGACGGGAGGGTCTTCAACTCCTAAAGCTTTCTCAAGAGCATTGCTGGTTATGACATTTCTAGGTCGGTAAGGTTTGGTCCGGGTGGGTGATCACAGCAAAAAATACATCGGGAATGATGTGTCCGCTGGCAGTGCCGGGGGGGGAGGGGGAGCAAGCAGCATGTGATGTGGAGTAGATAAGTGAGAACGATTAGGACGGGGGCACCTTTTCGGAGTTACCTCAATCGTCTGGACACGGGATCGTCGAGGGCGTACCAGTCGTATGAACCTGAGGGGTAAGCACGGGGACTTTCGGTGAAGCAGAAGGAATTATAGTGGAAAGACCTGGTCTAGGAGGGACCGATATGGGGTCAGGCGAGGAACCCGACAGCTGGTATTTGTGCTCGCCTGGTTTAATAACGATTATCTTGAAGAACCAAGTTTCATAAAAATTAACCACAAATTCCTCCCAATAAATAAACACAATTATAAACAATCTGAGAGTGCAGAAATGAAAATAATTCTAACATAAAGATGATTGGAAAGGCGTATATTTCATGAGCGAAGGGTAAGTGTCCTTCTCCCACACAATAGGTCATAGGCCAGAGAGTCACTAAATTTCTCAGTCCCCACTCCGTAGGGTGGGCTGTGGATGCGACCACGGAAGATCCTCCAGGAACTCCACGCCGGTCTCCCACAAGGAACCATACATACCAAAAATGACTCATGTGAGCCACAGATTATACACCAAGTACAAACAGTCTCCTCAGTGGTTTTGTTCAACTCGAAGCTCACTCTCTTTGCATAAAAAAAGAAAAACCTTTTTTTTAGCTTGAAATCCACACGAAGAAGTGGTGAGCTGACTGAAAAGACTCCACATGGGAAAGTACGGTTGTCCAAGAGCTGTAACAGGAAAAATGGAGGACAGCCTCCTTCAGAGAGGGAAAGTACGTACAAAGTAAGTAAACTCATTAGGGAGTTGGGTGGTGTGAAGAAAGTGCGTGAATGAGAAAATAAATGAGAGTCTCAATGAAGTGGTTTGTCATATTGAAAGTTAGGAGGAAAAAATAAGAAGAAGAAAGTGGAGATCTTTCTGTTTTCGACTTACATAGCCATCTAATTAAACCTATTTTGTTCCTACATTTTCGCACCCAACCCCGAATCTTTGGGGACTTTAGGGCAGGATAAAAGAAATAATTAAATAATTTAAAAAATAATTAAGTAAATAATAATTAATTAATAATAATAATAATAAATATTAGAATAAAAAAAGCTTGTTCGAAAAAAAGTCAAACCAAAATATAATGCGAGTAATTAATTTTCCATCAGACTTTCTGAGAGCGAGTTTTAATCGAACGTAGTGAAAACTTTTGTCCATCTTTACTCCACACACGGGAGAGAGAGAGAGAATTGACGAGAAGAGAGAGAGAAGAAAGAGAAGAGAAAAAGGAGAGAGAGAGAGAGAGAGAGAGAGAGAAGAGAAGAGAGAGAGAGAGAGAGAGAGAAGAGAGAGAGAGAAAGAGAAAGAGAGAAAGGAGAGAGTAGAGAGAGAAAGAGAGAAGAGAGAAGAGAAAGAGAAGAGAGAAATGAGAAGAGGAGAGAGAGAAGAGAGAGAGAGAGACGGAGGAGAGAGAGAAGGAGAGAGATAGGAGGGGCGGAGAGAGAGAGAGAGAGAGGAGGGGAGAGGAGAGGAGGATAGAGCAAGAAGAGGAAGAGAGAGAGAGAGAGAGAGAGAGAGAGAGAAGACGAAGAGAGAGAGAGAGAGAGAGACGAGAGAGAGAAGAGAGAGGAAGAGAGAGACATAAAATTTTAATTGAGTTTCTAAAGATCAATAAATCAAGTAAAATATAATTTTAAATGTAAAATTAAAAAAGAGAAATGTGCATTTTGAAATAGTTGATTTAATCAGATAGTATTCTTATTCAATAATTCTTGATATATATATATATTTTCTGATATAAATATAATATATATATAATATATATATATATATATATATATATATATTGTATATATATATATATATATATATATATATATATATATATATATAATATATATAATTTTATAATATAATAATACTGTATATATATATATATATATATATTATATATATTATATATATATATACTAATTATAATATATATATATATATATATATATAAATATTATTCATAATATATATGTATATTATATTATATATATATATATATTCAAATATAAAAAGTCAAATCATTATTCATTTTTTTACATTTAAAATGTTAGATAGATTTTGCAACCTTAAAATTATCAATGTTTTTAAATATATTAAATATATATATTATGTAGTTAATTTGCAAATATATTCAGTAAAAAAAAATTGCACTGAATTCTTAATAACTAATTTCAGAAAGAAAAGATGTTCATTTTTGGCTCCTCTCTCTCTCTGTTTCAAATATTTTATTCTCATAATGTTAACAGAGAAGCTTTTTTATCTAAAGAAGAATTTAAACGTATATATATATATAATATATATATATATATATAATATATATATATATATATAAATATAATTAATATTATATATATATATATAATATATATAATATATATATATATATATATAATAATATATAATATAAATATATATATATAGGATATATATAAAATATTTAGCAGTTGAAAAGCCTTTTCCAAATTCCGTTATTAGCAGCAAACATTGAAGGTCCTTATTCACAGTTCCTCGGCCTCGGAGGGGGGGGGAAGGTAAATTTAAAATTTTTTTAGGCTCCCTCATTTGTATTGTTTTTCGTCATAATCACAACGACGTTCATGTATTCATCACAGTTTTTAACAACATCACTGGAATAAAGAGTTTTGGTCTTTTGAAAACTCTTAAACAGTACTGATTTATTAAAATCTGTAAAAAGAAATTCTGAAATTAAGATAATTTTCATTTTGATTTTTATAAATGGTTTGGACAATCTTTCAGATATGCTGGTAGTGGTTAATCCTAAATAATTATCAAAATCTTCGAATGAAACATCCTTATTAAAAAAAATTTTGAAAGAAAACTAAAGTTCTTAGTTATTCTTTTAATGCAATTTACATACATTGAGAATCTTCCATAAATAAGATCAAAAAAATACTTTTCGTATAATAAAGCACTGCATAAAAGTAGTGTCAAGATAAATTGCCTGCGCCTGTCCATAATTTCTTTGAGTCTACCAGTGTCTAAGTTGAAAAATAATCCTATTATATTACGCCAATCTGGTTTTTATTTTTATACAACAGTTTAATATATGCATAAAAAAATTCTTCAGGGACTTTTGAAATCCATTCCCAAAATCCCCATAAAGGGACTAAATTTCTACTGAATTTTTTAATCAACTTTGTAGCAATTTCCCAATGTCCTAGATTTCTACCGAATTTTTTAATCAACTTTGTAGCAATTTCCCAATGTCCAGAATTCATTGCTAGGTCAAGTCTCAAGCACTGGTCTAAACACTCATACGCGAAATATATATTTTCCTTTTCCAGAATATATTCAAACAGTTTAAGATAACTTCTTCACTTTTTTTTTGTAATTAAAACAAACTTTTGGGAACAGTCATTTAAAATTTTAACAAAAAATTGTTCAAATATTAGCTCGACATCTTTTTTGATAAGATTTAGGAATATAGGAAATAGATTATACTCTAATGCATAATAAAAACGGTTCCTTCCTAAAAATATCTAATATCGATTAAGACTCCTTATTTAAACTGACAAATTCTTCGTCGCCACTAATAATAGATTCAAAGATTTTTTACCTGGGATTTCTCCCATTACATGTTATTACATATTCTTAGAGCGATAAATCTGATTAATTTTCTCGTAAACACTTATAGATCCTTTCCGCCAAGATTATTCAGTCGAACATTTTGGTAAAGAAGATATTAAAATTACTCGAATATGAAGTTCTAAATAAGTAACTAGACCTAAATGTATGGCGAAAACGGACAAGATTCACTACTCATTAATATACTGCATACGAAAGAATTTCGTCAGTGAAATAAAAAACTAATAAATCCCATCATGTTCTAAAGTTACTGTGTGACAATTTTTTAACGAAAAAGAATCATTTTTTCTCAATTAGAATTAACGATGCTGCATTCATCATGACAAGTTATAATTTGTTCATCTTCTATTAATGTCTTAATTCAAAGCATACATCCTAAAAACATTTTCAATCTGTGCACACAATAGGTCTACGCGTAATCCATTTGCATAGGCTCGCTGTCAACTGCATCTCGCGTGACCGCGGCGGATTTTCTTGCTTGCTTACTCGTTCATGAATTCATCAAACAATAGAATCAAGCCTTTAATAAGTAAAAAATGCATAAAAAATATTTCTTGACAAATCATTCTGGCAATTTTTAATTTCAGCCAAATATTCAATGACTATATCAATGTTATTAAGACTATCATATTTATCAAGATGTTTTTAATATTTATTATGGAGAATCAGAAGTACCCAAAATAGATCAACTTTTAAGTTTTTGGTCTGAATTGAAAGGTGCTTTCTACTTCCAGAATCTCCAGTTATTATAAAAAAAATTCACTTTCAACAAACTCTGAACTGGTAAAGAATTTATTACAGGAAATATCTTTATTATATAGGAGTTATAAATGGAATCTGTAAGTGATGATTCATACATAAAATCATCTCCAAGGAATGTTATCCAATGGACTCTTCTCTGAGAAATGTCCATTCTATTTTTGATAAAGAAATCCATAAAAATTTAAAGTTAAAATTTTCGCTCGTATAATAGTTTTAATGATTTGCATGATCAAACGACTGTAAATGAAGTAAATTTGCATGAATTGAATGTGTGTTGTTGAAATGCTTAGGATGTATTCTTTCATGGAGAGAAAAATATAATAAGTTAAAATGTGATGTAAGTTTTCGAGTGACTTAATATTTACTTTTTTAATCTCAACAATTTCTATGAATATAAAACGAGTTATTCTCTTTTCCCAAATTCATGATCACACTAGTCGTGAAACTGAACATAAACAGTTCTGAAGTGATAATCTCAGAATTAGAACAAGCATTAGAAAGTTTTACCTCTTCATTTTTGAAATAAAAAATTCATAATCGCTAATGCTATTCAATAAATCTTCCTCAGTGATCCATTTTCTGTATTTTAACTTAGATTTGAAATGAACAAAGAAAATATTAAATATATGAAAGACCTTAATTCTTAAAATAATTAGAAAAAGATATTGACATTACATTCAATAAAGGAAATTTAAAATATCTTTGGTTCTCCAAAAATGTTAATAAGTTAAAAATTTTAAATATTTTTATCAATTTCTTTGATGTCATCTTTAATTTCAATGGGTTTATCCTCCATAATCTCCATTTCTTCTTCAGGTGGTAAAGTTTCCCAAGAAGAGGTGTTAAATATTGGTGAAAAGTTAGCCATTCCTTGATTTTGTAAAACAAATTTACAAAATTCATTAATATTTTTTTGCCCTTTAAATCTTCACAAAATATCTTCATATCATTAAAAAAAAGCTGTCGAAAGTTATTGAGTTCTTTGCAACTCTTCGAGTTATTACTAAGAAATGTCTCTTTCAGTTTCTTTGAATCTAGATCAATCACTTCTTCACTAATAAACTTACTTAATTTTCGAAGGTATTTTTTGTCATGAACAGTTGACTTTATATCAAAAGGTTTTTGTAAAATTACACACAGTACAAGTTCTTCAGACAATTTTTTTATGGTTTCCTCTTCAGTAATTGTAGATATGGTGATGGTTTTTCCTCGTAAAAATTCTATAAATCCTTCAAAATTCTTCTTATCTGTAGGAAATGAGCTTTCCAATTCCTTTCTAAGAGGAAACGTTTCCCGAAATGCAAATAATGAATCAAAAAACTCATTCCTGAAATCATCAAGTTCTTCGTTTATATTTTTCAAATGTGGAACTAAAAACGAATTTTTAAATTTATTTTTCTCAACATCAACCACATGTTCCAAAAGCATATCGAAAAATTTCTGGATTAAACTGAATGAATCATCTTTAATAATGGTCGCTAAATCGAATTCCTTGTCCTGCATAACGTAGAAGGCCAATTCATT
The DNA here is from genome assembly GCA_015478945.1 of Trachelipus rathkii. NCBI lineage: Eukaryota > Metazoa > Arthropoda > Malacostraca > Isopoda > Trachelipodidae > Trachelipus > Trachelipus rathkii. The sequence goes on along the minus strand of JABUQX010022382.1, from coordinate 3,177 downwards.
TGCTAACCTTTTTCTTTCTGACAGAAACTGTTCATGAAATATTTCTCTTCGTCTCTCCTTATCATTATCAATGGAGAGTTTGTAAAGCTTTCCGCAGTTTCGAAATAGTTCTTTATTCGGCATCTCTTCGCAAATACATTCTAGAGAATCTTCAATTCCGACATTAGTACAAAAAATCAAGCTTTCAAGTTCTGCTTCTTTAAGATCTTTATCCTTGGAAAGACAACTTAAAGATTTAATGTAATAATCAAAATAATATGGCAAGCCAAAAGAAAGCTTTTAGAGTGTAAATTTTCAAATCTTCAAAGGTTCTATTTTTCTATAGTTTCATCGACTCAAAATATTCCAAGTTTAATTAAACGAGTATTTCGTTTTTATCATCATCCAGAATCATAAAGCCAAAACACAAAAATCATCCAACTTTTCCTGTCATTTTGTTCTCTCTTGTAAATCTGAAGTTTTTGAAATTTTCCTCTTGGCAAATGAGACGAAATAAAAGAAACATCTCAAATTCTTTCTCAAAATCTTCCTCAAAATCCTGTCCGTGCTTACCATTGTTACTAGTTGGTCTACTTTCGTGGTAAAGCTTTGAATTTTTATTACATTCCATTACTCGAACATATAAATATAATAATATATATAACTATATTATATATATAGATATAATATATATAATATATATATAATTATATATACTATATATATATATATATATATATAATATATATATATAATATAATATAATAAATATAATATAATATATATAATATATAGAGGGAGAGTAACACGCATACTCGAAGCGATTGAAATTACCTCCATTTTTTAATGGTGCAGCGTCTTTCTCTTTTGCGTTTCATTTTCTTCACACACTCATCCATCCTCCAGGCAACATATTACAAACCACCATTTATCCACATATTATAATATACACATGATTAAAGTAGACACCCACTTCTAGAAGATAGATAACACCTTACAACATCACCTACGTACTCGATCACAACTATGCAAAACCGACTTGAGAAAGAATTGACTTTATAGCCGTTATAGTCCTGATGTGTCGTAGAAGTCGACTAAGGGGCGGTGGTAGTTGGGATGAGCCTAGCCCCACTACCACCTTATCTCTTGCTAGGGAATGCTAGATACAGGACTCGAGTGGTCGTGATCGCCGTAGAACGACCTTCTAATTTTGCGGCCAAATTGCTATGAATCGTAATGGGTACATGGAATGTCAGAGGAAATAATGTTGAGGAGAAAGAGGAGAAAGGTGATGGGATGTATTTAGAAAGGGCAAATATTTGATTTGATTTGCTAGTGACTGAAACAAAGATGAAAGGGAAAAGGTGAAATTAAGTAGATGTGAGTGTTGAAAATGTGTGACGTGCTGGCCAGAGTGTGGAAAAGAGAGTATGAGAGAGGAAGAGAAGGAGTTTGCAATTTTGATGAGTGACCTGTGACGATAAGCCTTATGTAGACTTTGTGTGTGTCAGTCCTAGAATTCTAATGGTTAAATTTTAAGTTTGAAACGGGCAAAGTATGGTGGTTGTGAGATATGGTCCATCTGAGGAAACGTTGAAGAAGAGAGTACGACTTTTTTGGGATAAACTGAAATGATGGTCTGGGATAGGGTGAGTAGCAAGCTTCAGATGATAGTGTTGCGGGGACCTGAATGGTTGGATAGGTGATCAAAAAGGGATGGTATAACAGTGGTTTTGGATAGGTGGCAGCAAGAAAATGAGAATGGTAGGAAGGTGCTTGATTTCTGTGAAGAGAGAGGTATGTGGTGTAAAGTAATACTTTCTTTAACACAAGAGGTATCCCATAAGGAATATACTAGAGTTGGTTTGTAAGGTAGAGATGTATCGAAGTGAAAAAGTATGATTGATTTTGTGTGTTGGTGGAAGAAGGAGATTGTTGAAGTATGTGTTGGATGTTAAAATCATGTGAGGGTTTTAGGAATGGGACTTATCGGATCATTATGTTTTCTATGTAAAATTAAGTTAGTGGGGTTGGATGGAGAGGAAGATGATACGAAAGGAAGTAGGTAAAATTAAGAGTAGAGAAGTAAGTGAGCAAAACAATCACAGGATTAAAGTATGTCAATAGAGCCGCTCGCTAGTGAAAGTCGGTGAATGTGAACAAGGTTGAACTTGAACAAAATCTGGGAGGCAAATGAAAGGAAGCAATTGGTTAAGTAGTGCAAGGAAGTGTGTGGATGTGCTAAAGAAGGAAGTAAGAAAATGTTAACAGAATGGTGGAATGAAGAGGTGATCGATGCTATATATAAGGTAAAAAAGAAGCGTGGTTCGAATGTACTAAATCAAATGATGAAGTGTCCAAAAGAAATATCTTGGACATGATAATAAGGGAGGAAAAAAGGAAATACTAAAAGGTGCATACCGTAGGAGAAAAACAAGGAGGTAAGATGAACAGTTGGCAAGGAGGATGAATGAGACATAAGCATGGGAATAGGAAGTCTTCTGGAAGGAAGCGCGAAAGGTTAAGAATGAGAATAAGGGGGAATCTGCTTCATAGAATAATGAATAGAGGATGTGCTTTGTAACTGATGAAACAATGGATGTAGGGGAGTGTTAAAGAACACTTCGAACATCTGCGCACAATATTAATAGTAATGCAATGAGGTGTTAGTGAATGTATGTGGTTTGATTGTGTAAGAAGAAATAGATATTTTGGGATGAGGTTATTTAGTAAGGAGGAGGTAATGGTGTAGAGTGAAAAGTTGAAGAATAGTAAATCTGCAGGTATAAGATGGAATTACTGTGAAATGATCAAAGAACGGAGGCGAGATTGGTGATTGATTGGATTTGGAGGTTGTGTAACAAAGGTTTTATAGAGGGTATAGTTCCAAGGCATTGGAGGAGGAGAGCAGTAATAGTAGCCCTATATAAGGGTAAGGAGAAAAGTGGAACTGATTAGAAATATATAGGAAGTAAAGTCTTACTGAGTGTTTGTCAGGAAAGGTAATATGCTGGTTGATTGATTGCGCGCAAGAGGCTTTGTCGAGTGAACTGAAAGGACTGATTGGTGAAGAACAAGTGCGTTTTAGGAGTGTAGAGGATGTGTGGATCAAATTGTTTAACATGTGAAAACAAATGATTGAGAAAATGAGCGGAGAAGAAAGAAATAAAATTGTATTTTGGTTTTATCGATTTGCAA
>JABUQX010022381.1:37500-43773 GCA_015478945.1 Trachelipus rathkii | reverse complement strand
TATATATATATATATATATATATATATATATATAATATATATATATATATATATATATATTATACTATTATATAGTACTACTGACTTCAGTCGCCTACTTTCTAAAATTCAGAATTATATGGAGAGAAAAGAGAATAGAGTGAAAGCTTCCGATTTGGGAGAAGGGAAGAAACTAATGATAACTCTCGGTCCATGGCGATTCGCTTGAAGCTGCAAACCTGTTGGCATTATAATTCATTACCGGTTTACATTTAGGCCATTTAACATGTTAAATTTCAAAATTTTTTTTTTACGAAGGTTAATTACAAATTCACGACTTAAAATACAAAAAATCCACCATCTACCAATTAGCACTTGCAACTTTTTATATTTATAGTAAAAACTATTTGTACAGTGTTTTATAACGGAAAATCTATTTATACATCTATATTCACATGTTCCATAATATATTAAAATATACATATATATAAACTATAATAATTATATATAATATATTATAAAAATATATATATATATATATATATATATTAATATATATATTATATATATATATATATATATATATAATATATATATATATATATATATATATTTATATTATATAATATAATATTATATATAATATTATATATATTATATATATATTTATATATTATTATATATATAATATAATATATACTAATATATATATATATAATATATATAAATTACTCTCATTTTTTTCTAAGTTTATTATATATCGTTCATATATTATTATTATTTATTATTATTATTATTATATTATATTATTATTTATTATTTGACATTATTATATATTAGTATTATTATATTATATTTATATTATTATTATTATATTATTTATTATTAGCATTATATATAATATATAATATATATATAGAATATAATATAATAATATATATATTTATACTATATAATTTATATATATAAATTATATTATATTATTATATATATAAAATATATTATATATATATAGATATTATATATATATTATATTATTAATTATATTATATATATAATACTATATATATATATATATACTATAAGTATAGTGAGTGAGTGATTAATCTATATTATGCTACACCCAACACACAATCCCGCATGATTCGCGGGCGGTGTCAGCGTGCAAACAATGTATCTTACAGTTCTGAAGCATGCAAATAACTCCTCTCTTACTTTGCCTTAGTAGCCATGAGAAGAAATTATCTCATATGATCTGAATTATGTCGCTATATATAATATTATAATATATATAATATATATTATATATATATATAATATATATATTATATATATATATATATAATATATATATATATATATATATTGAAACAAATGATTAGAAAATGAGAAGAAGAAGAATAAATGGATATGTAGATTTTATGGACTTGCAAACAGGCGTATACAGGATTAATAGGGAAGCTCTGGATCAGGTGTTAGCAGGGATGGCACTTCCTGAATGAAACAAAAGATTGACGACAACGATACTGAAGTGTGTAAGAATAAGTAGAGTTGAAATTTAAGGTTTAATATTAAATGTCGAGTGAGCAGGACGTGTATGTCTCCTGGTTATTAATTTCGATGGATGAGGTGGTGAAGGATGATTAGAGGAAAGGGTTTGGTAAGGAAGTTTTAGAGTATGATATGGAGGAGAGAGGGGGCACTTGCTTTATTGTAAAGTGTTATGTTTGCTTTAAAAAAAAAAATTTTTTTCCTTTGAAAATCCTGAATAAAAACATGTCAGGGTGTGTAAAAGAAGGTATTTGAAAGTAAATGTAGCTAAGAGTAAGTAATGGTTTGTGAGTGAGATAGTCCGCTGTTGAAGCATGTTGGATGGGAACAACTGAACAAGTATCTGAGTTAATATTAGGAATATGTTGGATGAAAAGGAACGAGTGAGCAGTGATAATTGGAAAGTGCGAATGTAGGAATGGGCGGGTGTACTTACAATCTTGGTGGAGAAGAGAGAGACTAGTCTTGAAGGTCGCTATGTTTGCATGAGTTATGTTGTTACCTGTGTTAATGACCCTTAATGTGTGATAGAGTAGTAAAAATATGTTTGGATAAGAGTATAGATTCAAAGGTACAATTGTTCAAGATGACAATCTTAGGTGCTGTTAGTTAGAAGAATGATTAAATGGGGAATGAAAGCATGTTGCGTGTGTGTTAGAAAGCTTAAATGAGAAATAAATGAAAGTGCATTAATATGATATAGGCATATGGTGATGACCAGTCGGCTGTAGTGGATGTATAGTGTTGTGTGCTGGAATCGATCTACTGGGACTATCGAAAAAAGGCGGGCGGATTGAGTCAGGTAAAGTGAATGGTTCTGATGGAAGGAATTTGAGCATTGCAGAGGCAAGAACAAGTGCATAAAGAGTGAATGGGCTGGCTTTGTGAAGGAGTACGAGACCCACATGGGGTCAGGTGCAGTTTGTGAAGCCCAAGGCGGATTCTTTGGTGTGTTAGACGTGGGCGGCTAAGGCTCTTCACTTAAGGGGATGGAGAGATGTTTGGTTCCTTCGACTTACGCGATGCGTTGTCTTCTTCTAAACTTATCCTATTCACGTGCATATTACATCCAAACCCCTATCTAGGGGAAACAAAAAGGGGAAAAGAAAAAAGAACACACACACACACTAATATAAAAATATATATAATATACTATATTATATATAGTACTATATAATGTTTATATATAATATATATAGTATATTATTAGTGAGTGTGTATATTAATGTGATAATCAGTATATATATATAATATATATATATATATGGGGAGAGAGAGAGAGGAGACGATGAGAGAGAGAGAGAGACGGAGAGAGAAAGAGAGAGAGAGAGAGAGAGATAGAGAGGAGAATCTATTGTAACCTCCCAGGAAATAGAACTAATAAGTTTCACTGGCGAGATTTAAACTTTTTTTACTTTTTTTCAGTATAATTGTTAATATATGATACCTACATTATTAAGATGCTGATGAGAAAAGATGGTAAATTTAATAATAAAGTAAGCAAAAAAGCTTCAAAGGAAAGCAGAGTAGTGCTAATGCATAAAGAATTAAGGTAAGCCTAAATAATTTTTTGGTTAAAAAATGTTTCGTATTGATTTTTTTTTCATATATAGTTTCTGTGTATGCATAACAAACATATACAAACCTTAAACTTAAGAGCAGTAAACATGGCAACCTACCTATTATGGTCGCGAACAGTAAAACTCAATATATATGGCTTCGACGATGCAGTAAATCTCGACCTAACCTACATGGACTATACTTGCCGTAACAGATTTTTACTGTGTTGTCGTACAGATTTTAGCACTACAGAAATTATTCCCTATCTCTTCTGTCTTAGGGCCGCGCCAGTAGTGCGAGTGTGCTGTGTAAAAATAGTACATATTATACTTTTTTACTACTTTTTTCTAGTATATCAATAATAATTGATTGTATTTAAATTTTTTGCTGCCTGCTCATCAACACTCATTTTTGTTCAATAATAATAATAATTGACAGAGAAGTTGAAAAAAACATATTTATCGGCGCCATTAACTTCACTAGGCGGGACATTAAAACAAAATAAAAAATTAAAAAAACAACGAAACTTAAACTTTCGAGAGCCCTACACATTCCTCATTGATAGCCTGGATGATGAGAGTCATTACTCACCTGCGAAATTTTAGTCGTGGTTATTATAAAATTTATTTAGCTAGCTTTTTTCCGTCACGACGCTGAATGATCAGTTTATTAGTCTTTGGTCTGCATATATATATATATATATATATAATATATATATATATATATATAATATACTATATATATATATATATATATATACTATATATATATATATATAGTATATATATATATATATATGTCAGACTGTCTAAAGCTACATCATGTAACTTGAGAACGGAGCACCTACAGTAAAACATTATATATTGAATCAGCGGAAAATTTTAAGAGGGTTTTAATTTTTTTTTTCATTTATTGCATCCATAAATTTTTAAAATTTCACCCATTTAGGGGCTCGAGCGACGGGGACGAGGGGGGAGCAAGTCCCCCCAAAACGTCGTCCACGGGAGCCGAGGACCCCGATCTGCATCTTTGCGGTTTCCTCTATGGTATTCCTTTAGTTAAAGTTAAATACCATAGTGTTTTTCTTTTAACTTAAGGAAGACATAGGGTAAACCCCAAAGTCGGGGTCTCTTGGCCTCAAGGTGGACCACGAGGGACTTCGTCCCCCTCTTCCCGTCGACTCGAGCCCCTAAAATGTGGGAAAATAAAAAAAAAAATATTTAAATATTTCCGCACGAATGAAATGCAAAAAAAAAAAAAATTAAAAACCCCCTTAAAATTTTTCCGATGTTTCCAAATATATAATTGTTTTACTGTAGGTGCTGCGTTCTCGAATTACATGATGTCAGCTTTAGACAGTCTGACCTATATAATATATATATATATATATATATAATATATATATATAATATATATATATATAGTATATATAATATCATAATATACTAGATATATATATATATATATGAATATATATATTATAGATATATATATATTATATATATATAATTATATATATATATACTATATATATATAAAATATAATATATACTTATTAAAATATATAATACGTATATATATATATACGATATATTATTATAAATATATTATATATATATATATATATATATATATAAGATATAAATTATATTATATAAATAATTATATATGTATACCATAATTAATATATAATATACTATAAATTATTATATATATAATATACTATAGATATTATATAGTTATATATATATATAATAGATTATAATTATAAGTTATATATCTATATATTAATATATAATATATATATATATAATATATATAAATATATATATAATATCTATATATTTACTTAATATATACTATAATATATATATATTATATATATATAATAATATATATATACTATATATATTATATATTATATATAATATATATATATATCACTTGAATTACTAACTCGTTACTTATTATAGTAATGTAAAAAAAAGAACTGCTGTGTTACTTTTTAAAATCAACAGTTTCGGTTTACAATATTGAGGTTGCAAGTGATATTTATTCAAATGTGATACGAACATAGGTACACAAATGAATTGATATATTATATATAATATATATACATATAAATATATGTATATATATATAATACTATATATATATATATAAATACTATATATATTATATACTATATTATAATATATATATATTATATATATTATAAATTATATATATATATATACTAATAATCGGGTGCATGGCTCCTGAATTCTATGAATAGAAGGCGGGTGGACCGGATGGCATTTCCTCCCGAGTTTGAGGGAGTGTGCTTCGTGCTATCCCCGCCCTCGTTCAACTATATTCTCTATGTCTCAAATACTAACACTTTCCCTCGTGTTGGAAGCACGCACATGTCCAACCTATTCGAAAAAAGGAAGCCGCACTGATCCTTCTAACTATCGCCTAACTTACTGTATATCTATCTAAGATCTTTGAAACTTCTTCTCAACTCTCATTTCTTAGATCATTGGAATACTCATTCAAATTCTTTCCCGATCGCCATACGGCTTTCGGACTCGAGGTCTACTGGCGATATACTTTCCTATCTTCTGATTTATGGTTTTCCTTAGGAACTACGGGGAGGACTTGCGTGTGGCGCTTGACATATCCAAGCATTTGACGGGTATGGCACGCGTCACACCTTCAAATGCTCTCCAAGCTCCCCTCCTTTGTTCTCCTTCTCTGCTTACTTATGTCTAGTTTTCTTCAAATCTCTATGGCTAGTGTTGATGGGCGACTTCTTCTTCCTTTTTCTTAATAGTGGTGTTCCTCAGCGTTTCTGTTTTATCTCTACTTTATTCCTACGTTTTCATCAAATGATCTTCTCAACCTGCACATCAACTCTTGCATAATGCCGATGACTTCGACCCTTATTTCTCAATTTCATCGTGCTCCTTCTTTTACTTCTAGAATTGCCTCTCGTCTTAATCAATTAATACCGATTTCTATTCTCCGCTGATCGGATAGAATCGGTGGTCCGTCTACTTGTAAATTCAATTCTTTAAAAACTCAATGCTACAAAATCTCCCTCTCTAAGACACCTTCACTTTCTATCTCTATCGAACGTTCTCTCGTCTCTCCTTACATGTTGACAAAGTAAACATCCTTGGCCTTAAAAAATAAACAAAA
>JABUQX010022381.1:10000-32500 GCA_015478945.1 Trachelipus rathkii | reverse complement strand
CCTTTGGGTTGTGATTAATTTTCATAACTTACTTTTAGAAATTTTAATCCATTTGTTGGCACATCGTGCAAAACTCAAGCACAAAATCATGCAGTTTTTTTTTGAATTAGCAACCAATACAGCATTGTCAGCAAAAAAGTAAAAACACTTTCTCCCAATATTCTCTATGCGATTCATACAAGCTCCATTTCCCGAATTTCATCTCACGTATCCCTAACTACACTATATAGATATATAATATATATATATTATATAGATAATATATATAATAGATAATATATATACCTATATATATACATATATATATATATAAATATGATATATATATATACTATATATATATATATATACTATATATATAAGGATATTAAACAACAATGGAACACTAGGCACAAGCCGTTCAGACCCACTCCTTACTTTAACCCACTCCTCTTTCCCTTCTGTTTAATTCCAACGCATGTCTCTGTTCCTGTAAAAAAAAGTTTTAATCTCATTTAAATAGCATTTTATTAATTCAATAACTTTCTAGTGCTCGATCTCCACAACTTCCTTCCACTCTGATCATATGCTTTTCAAATCAAGAAGCATGCAAAAACATCTCTTTTTCTTTTCTTCTGAGAGCAATTCTCTGGCGAAATTTTCAAGTTAAAAGCCTGATCACACAATCCCTCGCCATCCTTAAAAACAGATTGTTTCTTCTCCAATCTGTTTATCGGTATTGACGCATTATTCGTCCATAGTATTTTATCTACGGACACTCCAATAAAAACTTGTTCCATAATTTAGAACATCCTTTTCGTTCCAACCTTATATATATATTAATATAGATATAGATATATATATATATTATATAATATAATTCATACTCCTTATACATACATATTATATATATATATATTATATTATATTACTATATATATATAATATTATATATATAGTATAAATTTATAATAATATATAAATAATATAATATATATACATATATAATAAAATATATATATATACAGTGTGGGCATTGCGACGCACTTTTGCGCCTCAATTGCTTAGCTGTGATGCGATGCGGCTGATACCAATTATTGGCCTGAGTGCGAACGGCTTGAGACGCTAATTATTTAAGCAAAATTAACTTTAAGAATGCAACCGCAACTTTAAAAATATAGAAAAATAAATTTTAATTTATTCTGAAATGAGTAATGTTTAAATGGAAGTATTCTGGAGACATGTATATACAATATGTGTGCTATCTCCTATCACATTGTATGCTTCGCGTTATTAGTATAAATTTAACTATAAGTGAAATAATTGTCGTTTTTTCCGATCTAAGACTTTCCCTATTGATAAAATGATCGTTCTTGACGAAACGTCAGTAAAAATATTTCCGTCCAACCTACTATGTCTTCAGTCACCTCATATTCCCGCAGATAGTGCAGAGGCCAGAAGCGTAAGCTGAGAAAGTGAAAAATTCCGCTGTTCTAAGCAAAGAAGCATTTCAACGCCTACAAGAAATTTTTGCGCCAGTGAGCGCCGACGATGGCTACATGTATGGTATTAAATTTATTAAGTGTTTACCGCAGTCAAAATGTTACAAGCCTCAGAAAAAGTCCCTCTACAGTCTGCCATCACATATTTCAAGCATATTGGGATCCTGAAAATGTTCTTATATAGACTAGGATATACATTTTACCGATCGCACACACACACACACACACACACACACACACACACACACCACCACACACACACACATAATTATATATATAAGATAATATAAATATATATATAATATATATATTATATATATATAATATATATATTATATTTTATATATATATATATATATTATATATAATATAATAGATAATATATATATATATATTATATATATATATATATATATATATATATATATAATATATATACTTATTATATATATATATATATAGTATATACGTGTATATATTTGTTAAATATATATATATATATTTATACCTATATAATAATATATATTATATATAATATATATATATATATAATATATATTATATATATATATATAGTTATTATATATATATATATAAAATATAATATACAAAAGTTTACATAAAAATAGTTGAGTAAAGAATTTATATAAAAGATTTATAATAATTAAATAGTATTTTGTATACTTTTTTGTGCAAATGTGTTTATTATGCTACACCACGAATGCCATTATATATATCTATTGTCCCACAATAATACCATATGCTTAATTACTTGCGACGAGTTCTATGCGTAAAGACCAAAGATTTATTGTATAAGTTTCATGAGCATTAAAGATCATCCTCGCAATGTAAAGCCTCCTAATATCAACGAATTTGCGTACATAAAGTCGAGTTACCTTGTCAATATCGTACCTAAATTGAACTGTATTCCGAAAGTTGAATGTAAAATTCGTCATGTAAAATTAATATGTAATAAGTTCATGTATAAATGTTTATGTAAAGTTTTGTTAAAAGTTATGTAAAGTTATATGTTAAAGTTTAGAGTACAAGGTTTATAGTATAGCCTTCAAGTAGTAGACAAGGTTCCACATATTATAAAGCTCCGCACTATAACATGCTCTTATAATGAAGAGAATAAAGTAATTATATAGGCAGTTGATAATAAATATTATATATTTTACGTCTACACACACTCTATCTCGCACACACTCTACTCACTCAACACATTTGCTAGTCTCACTCTCAACCTAGTGATAATATTATGTTAAGTGTTTATGTAATCAGTTCTTCATCATTATAGTGAAGTTTAAGTGGTTAAAGTATCGTTATCATACAAGAATCTCAGTATATATGTTATAATATATAATAGTGTATATAAATTTTTATATAAAGGTTATTATAATTAAACGTTTTATATAAAAGTTTATATAAATGAATTAATAAAGATTATATATAATGTATTATATAATATAAAGCTATATATAATAAAACATAATATATCTAAAATATTTCTATATTAATATAATAGTATAATATAAAAGTTAAATAGTGAAAACAATCAAACCAATGTGTCAAAGTTAATGCGAAGTTTAATATAAAGTCAATGTTAAAGTTTATATAAAGTTTATAAAGTGAGATAGTATGTGTAGGATTATTATTGAAGTTATGATTAATTTTATTAGAGAGCTATTATATATAAAAAGTTTAAATATACAAAAAGTCTTTTACTCAGTTTATGGGTTATTAATGTAAAGTTATAGCACTAGGTCCCTACTTATAACTGATATTAAAAATTACTCCATCACTCAAGCCCATTAGCTCATCATTCTATATAAAGTTTATGTAAATAGTGATTATTACTTCTATAAAAATACTTATATTGAATAAAAGATTATAGGTAAAAAATTATATATATAAAGTAATTTATGTAGTTTATGTAAAGTTTATAAATTTATAGTAAAAGTATATTAATAAGTTTATAGTTCATTTTTTAAAACATTATTATGAAAGTTTTTGTAAAGTTATTTATATAAAAGTTTACATAAAAGTTATGTATTATAAATAAACAACGTATAATAATTAAGATTATAGAACAGATAGTAAGTTATTATGTGTAAATAGTTTATATAATAGTTCATGTAAAAGTTATTGTTAATAAGTATATGAGTGTAATAGTATATTGAATATCTATATATATAATATAAGCAATCTCTTATATACATGGCACATATTATATGAGCTATCGATATTTAGCCCAAAAATGTCAAATGACAACTATAACTTGTTTTCGATAATATATTATATTAATAACACTCTCTATGCTTAAAGTCTTTACTCACGTTTATGTACTACACACACGCTTCTCACGGCCTATACTTATAAAGAATTGTATGTAAAAGTTGCTGTGACATATAAAGTTATATAAATTTATGTAAAGTTTACGCTTCGGTCCTATATCACTGGCCCGTATGAGTTATGTAAAGCTTTTTCATATAAGTTAAAATATGTAGAATAGGGAGCTCTCTCGTGTAAAGTTTAGTGTGTGAATCCTTAAGTTGAATATAGTTAAATTTCATTTCCTTCTTATTCGAGTAAGAGTGAGTTGTTATTTCGCTGTTAACAATTTATGCTGAAATCTCACATATATATATATTCTGTATATTATCGCTATAGTCTGTATGTCTAAAAGTTATTATTAGTAAGCTTTATATAAGAAGGTTACTATCATAGAGAGGTTTATATAAATGCATTATTATTATTTAAAGCTTATGTAAGACTATATATAAACTCTACTCTCACACTCTCTATAAATAGAGTGTATGTGAGATGAGATTTATGTGTTATCAATTTTATTGCAAAGCATGAATTATATAACGAGTTTTATGTAAAGCGTCAAGATATATACTAACGAGTTAGAGATCACGAACTCTACTATTAAAGTCTCTAGTATTTAAAAGCTCTATTAAAGTATCATAAAAGAATGATAGATGTTACATAAACTCTTCACCTTGTTAATGTGTTCTTAATGTAATAAAATAAATGTACGAGCTATCTTGCCAAAAACTCATCTCTATACATGCTGATAAACTCTGTCTTTCTTCCTCTTATTCAAATTCTGTTGTATAAAATTATGTATACACGTAGATGTAATGCTCTACTAAAAGCTCCAGTGAGAAAGAATATGTATCAGAGTAAATAGCTTATGTTAAATGCTCTCGTCCTTCATGTAGTCTAAAATAATCATGCATATACCTGAGTCGAGAGATCAGTATGTACAATTAGTTTATGTAAAAGTTTATGTTAAGTTTATGTAAAGTTTATGTAAGAGTTACTCCTCCCTCCTTCTTCTCACTATATAGCAAAGTTTTATACTTAAGTACATAGCCAACTCTCTATGTTAAATACAGTTTTATTAGTCAAAGTTAGTCGATATAAGTTGCTATATACAAGTTGAATAATAATATCAAAGTTTATATAAAGTTTATTTAAAGTTATTAGATCAGTATAAGTTTAGATAAGTATCGAGAGTTTAGTGTGAGATCAGTTCGGAATGACTTATACACCTCTCTATATAATCTTTATATTAATACGATTTGGGATGCTTCGTGCTTTCGGCTGACCCGCCTCGGTCAACCTATATCTCTATTGTTGCATGTATCAACACTCTCTCACATCTCACACGTATATCATACGACACTAAGAGTGTAGATATGAGTAACTTTATATATCACTAATAGTCATAGATACTAATATATTTCAGAAAATATAAAGAAATACAAATATAGAAAATATAAGACAGAATAAGATAGCACATATATATATATCTATAATAATAAATGCGTTCATATGAAAAAAGTGTTTATGTAAATTTGTTCTATATTATACTAATAGTATAGAGAGAGCTACACACTTTCTATATGTCTCAAGCTTATTTCAGAGTTATATGCTAATCACGATATTATCACACTTATCTGATACGCTCTCAATATGTAAACTCTATATATATTCACTCTTCGATATGATCTAGTAGGCGATATTACTCTATCTAAACTAATTATGTGTTTTACACTATACAAGTATATATATTATAAGCAGTGAATCATAGAGGTTTTGTAGTAATAAGAGCTTGTATCTATAAAACGATTATCCAAGCAGTTGATCCGGTATAATATAAAGCTCGTATAATGAAAAACGAGATTCAAGGTCATAGAGTCTCTCAAGAGAATATAGCTCTTTTATGTGTTAAAGCCATCTCTTTCTATGTTAACAGTATATACTGTAACTAGAGTGGTTATCTTTTAATTAATATTGTCTCAACTAATCGGCGTTTTTTTATCTGATTAGCTAATGTTCCCCGCCCGTTCACAGGTAGAACAACAGGATATTATGCATGAACATGATAATATATATATATCATATAAATTCTAATGTACAACTATTGATGTGTACAAATGTCTATATGTATACAAGCTCCTTATCTCCAGACATGGTATAATGTAGAAATTAATAGTGTAAATATTACTAATGTAATATTATATTATAACAGTTTTAGTGTGTACTATTATAATTAGATTATATAAATTATAAATAATGCTCCATATCATAAAGTTGAGGAATAATTATAAATTTCACTAGAAAAGATAATAATTAGATTATCGTAGTATAAAGTTATATAAATTTATATAACACACAATTATAATAAGTATATGGAAATGTTCTCTCTCGTAGCACTAGATAAGGGTTATATTCAAAAGCTCTTATCAGATAAGATATTCAGCTAAATAAAGATTGGTCTGTGATACTACAAAGTGGGCACAGTATTATAAGTCTATCTATGTAGTTCTGTTAAAAGTTTTATGAACAGCTTTATTATACCCACTTCTGACTGCTTTCTAAAATGTTTATGCTAACAACTTGATATTTCAAAAGTTTTACTAGTCACACTGTGGTCAATATAATCTATAATAACGAGATCTATGCAAGGTTAGATATGATAGTGCTGTATACTAAGCTCTGTATCTTACTATATCAGTCTACTCTCATTAAACACGTATTATCTAGTGTTTACGAACAATTCTGCCTCTACTCATAAGCATGTAATATGTTGTACTGCCATACACATAATTGTGTATATTACTAAGCTTACGACTACACTGACATACTGATTTATTATATAAAGTTAATGTTTATACAATAGCTGTATAAGTATATATGACTAGACATTTTACATGTCGCGCGTCGCTCAGGCTATAAATTCTCCTTGTCTAGTGATTAAAGCTGTGATCAATGTTACTAATGGATGACAGGAGTAAAGCTTTTATCGCATAAGTGATGCCGTTAATCTATATTGACAATTTGCTTAATATATAGTTCGTAATTTGTAAGCAGCATTTGATTGTGATCAACACGTGTTATGTTTAAAGCTTAATATAGGCAAATGAAAATGTATTTATGATCACACTCGTCTTGTATGTCAAAAGATTGAGTTTGTTACTATAGTGTATAGTGTGCTAAAGTTGGCCACTAACCTATACAATAGATTACCTAGTGTGTAAGGATGAATTATATCTCTAGTATACGCTCACTCGCATGACTATAGAGTTCATCATATATAGTATAGTGAAAAAGTGATTGACTGTGAGTTAGTGTAAATACTAGAAGTTTATGTTATAAAGCCTCTTATTTAATTAAAGAGCTGTCACTCTAGTGTAAGAGATTTCTAGCACGTCCGATATATAAAGTTTAATAAAGAAGAGCTCAGTGAGAACTATAATGTCTTTATGTAAAGACTTTTCTTATGATTGTAAAGTGATTCTCATCTATAGAGCTTTCTAATATCAGAGTCTTATGTAACAACGTCCTTGATTGAATAATTCCTCATGTCTCACTGCACTTGATTACTTAGTGATAATCACAGTGCATGTATGTGTACAAAGTTTATGACGATTTATGCTCCATAAGTATATATGCTTGAAGGTCCTATACTGAGTTAAAGATTGGCTATACTAACGCGCCTCTTGAATGCTCAACAATGTCTGTTAGTGTAAATATACTCACTTGAGGAGGATTGTCATGTACACAGCCTAATGTAAAGCTTGAATGTAGAAGCGGCTTTATGTTATACATGATTTCTTTTTATGTTATATAATGAGCTCCTCCTTGCTATATGTAAGCAGTCTGTATCGATAGAAGATTTGTATAATAGATTAGCGGTATGTTTTTCGTAAAGAGGCGATGTCATATAAGCTGAGTAGAGAATCTGCATACATCACATGAGGACGTGTGGTGAGTGAGTAGAGATGTATATGAGAGTGTGGAGTAGTGAGAAGGTGAATCTAATAATTAAGATCTTATCATTGAGAAATGTTCTTCATCAGTATAGGAAGTTCGCTATGCATACCCTCATTATGCTTCTTTAGCATCGGAGAAGTTACTGCACTACACACCAGATCTATTAACAGATTTATGTTTACATATCAAATTTCCGTTATGTAACATTATTGGGTCCGTTGGGATATCCATAGAGGTTCTAGTAAGACATGGTTTGTAAAGTTTATTGTAAAGTTTAGTAAAAGTTTCATTGTTATAGAGCGTTTATGTATTCACGACAGATTATGTGAGATGCTGTGCGGTCCCACTCTCATATTATCTACTACTAGTCTGCGCAATGGTTATATAGTATGGTTTATTCACATAATAAAGTATTTGTGATTTTTTTATTATTTATATATAATTATATAAGACTAAATAAAATACTTTCCTGCTTAGTGCATAACTACTGTTCTAACGTAGCTAAATTATGTAGTCTTTAAGTAGATTGATACTAGTGTGTTACAAATATTAGATGTTGTGTTATAATTAGAGCTATCTCAATCTATATAGCTCTATAAAAAGATCTGACTTTAATATTATAATGCATGTTTATAAGTTAAATAGTTCTTATTATAGAATTCTCTATTATATTATCGTTATTTCTATCTTATATAATATCTGAAATTTACATGTAATATTTATGTGTAAAGTTTTTTGAAAGTTTAGTTTGTGCGTATAACGTGCGTTTTATATAGTATATATATGTATGTGTATATATGTATAGAGGTTTAGTTTTAGTTATTATATATATTTCTTGTACGAATATGGTAAGTATACTCGTTAGTTTCAGCAGGTGCTGTTGAACATTTAATATATAACATAGTTTTATACTCATTAGGTTCCTATATCACGTTTAAATTCTACAAAGTTTGTTATATATATAAATGTTTATATTAAAGTTTATGTATAAGTTTATTACATAGTAATAATAATAATGTATTATAACAAAGTTATATTGTAAAGTTATTATAATGTAGTACTTGATATAGAAGAACCTCACATCACTCTCTATATATTAAAAGTTTGTAATGTATTGTGTGACAAGTTTAATATTATAAAGTTTTATATAATAGAAAGCTTGCTTAAAACATAATTTATATATAAAAGTTATGTATTAAGCGTATTATAATAAGTAAATATATGCGAGAAGTTTATAAAAGTTTATATAAAGTTGTAAAGTTTATGTTAATGTGTAAAGTTTTAATGTAATATTAGTTTAGAATAAAATTGAACTTTGTATATGTATATAAGTTGTATGTATGCCAGTTGTATATGTTTATATTTCGTAATAGTTTATTGTGTATAAGTTTAAAAAATCATATTTTAAGTTTAAGGTAAATGTTTATATATAAGTTGAATAATTAATTAGTATTTAATTAGATTATATTTATTTTTTTTTATATATATAGAGTATATATTTGTAATTTTACTTGTAATAAGTTCTCTATATATAAACTTTAATTCTGGAATACGTTTATGTCTAAACAGTGTTGATAATGTTAATAGTTTATTATTAATAAGTTTCTTTTCCTCTATTGTATTTATTTTGTAAATAAAGTTTGCTAAAGGTAGTGAAAATGTAATTAATTATATATAGATTTATTTATATAAAGTTTATTTAATTAATATTTTGTAGAAGTAATTGATGTTATTGTAGAAGTAATGTTTAATTCTATAAGTCTTATGTATTTAGTTTTTAAATTATTATTTAAAAACTTTAACTTAAAGATTTTAAATTATTAACATTAATTTTATAAATTAAAATAGAAGTCCTTATTAATAAATTTATCATAATATTAACTATGTCTATTAGCACATTAGTTGTATCGCTATCACTGCTCTTAATAGTATAGAACAATGTTATCCGCGTTCCTTTATTAATTATAAAGGGTTATGATAAGTCATATGGGCTTTGTTGGTTTTTTGATGTGTGTGTTTAAGTAGATTATATGTAGAAATGATTTCTTATTCTGTTATAAATAGATATGTCTGATTTTGTAATGTAAAAGTTTAATATAAAGTTTAATCGTATAGAGGTTTAATATGATTAAGGTTGGTAATAGTATTGTAATATATGTGGATTATTAGGTTGAATAGATTTTTGTAAGAGCTTTCTTGATGTTTAAGGATTGCTCCTACATAAAAGTTATATTAAGATGTCTACTTTGTAATTTAGAATTTTAATATGGAAGTTTTGTATATAAGTTGCCTTTAGATAGATAACTAGCTATATATATGTAATAACTTTTTAATATAAAAGTTTTTTTAAAATTATATAAAAAGTGATACTTGATAATATATTAGTTAAAGTTTTATCCTCCCCTAAATTATGTTAATTATAAAGTTTTTATATAAATTTTTATCTCGTAATATAGTTTTATTTAAAGTTTGAATAACGCCATTTATGTTATAAAGGTTTTAAAATAAATATATGTTTATTGTTAAAAGTTTTATGACGTAACATCTATGTCAGTGTTTATTTGTGTAAATAAATTATATATATAATGTTTACGTAATTTCAGAGTGTGATAAAAGTTTATATAATAGTATTAGCATGAAAGTTAATATATAGTTTATATAAAGTTTAACATAAATTATATAAAGTTTTAATATAAGTTTATATAAATTTTTTTATATTTAATATTTTATGGTATATATTAAAAAAACTTACAATATTATTTAATTTTGTTAAGTATATATAAAGTTGTAGTATATTCATGTAATGATTATGTAAAGTTTATGTAAAGTTTTGTAGAATTTATTATATTTAAATAATATCTTTTTTATAAGTAGTGTCTTTTTGATCAGTACGATGTCTCTTTAGTTAATAAATTTAAAGTTTGACAGTTAAAAGTGTCTTCGCAGAAATAATCGTTCCTACCCAAATTTATATTTCTAATATAATATTTTTTATATCTATAAAGTTTAAAAAAAAAGTATATATTTATTGTTACATAGTTTATATAAAAGTTATCATTCTAAACTGTTTGTATGTAATTAGCTTAGAATATAATGTAAATCTGAGTAACCGTAACAAAAGTTATATTTTAGTGAATTAAAAGTTTTATATAAAGTTGTGTGGATTTATAATATATAAAGTTATTATATAATGTATTTATATAAAAAGTGATTATATAATAAGTTTTTTTAAGTTTATTAAAATTTAAATCTAAGTTTTATATAAAGTTATCATTCTAAACTGTTATGTATTGATAGGCCGCTTCTCTTTTCATGTAAATTTTATGTAAGTTTATGTAAAGTTTATGTAATATGTTTTATTGATAAAGTTTATGGCTAATAGTTATATTGTAAAGTTATTAAGATAATATGTTTTATTGATTAAAGTATTTTATTATTAAAATGTATGTAATAAGAGTAAGTGAAAGTTATATTATAAAAGTTTATGTAAATGATTATTATTTATTAAATATAAAGTTTATATAAAGTTTAAGTTAAGTTTTTATTTTTAAAGTTTTTATATATACTGACTTATAAAGTAGCAACTTCAATCTTTCGTTTTCTTTCAGATCATTTGTAAAGTTTTAATAATAAGCTGAAGGCTTAAATAATCTTTAAAAGTTTCTTTCTTTGATTTTTTTTTTCATAAAAATGAATCATTGTTGTCATGCATTATTAAAGTGTTTACATAATAGTATTAATGTGTAAAGTACTTATGATGAATAGTCTAATTATTCGGTTTCATTAAAAAATTATTAGATAATTTTTTAGTTTATATAATATTATTATATTATACAGAATGTATATATAATGTTGTATGATAAACTTTATAAATTAAAATTAATATAACAACCCAATTAAACAACATGATGTAATAGATCATTGTTCGCCATTCATTAGCTAAACATATGTAGAAGTTTAATTTATATATAAAGTTGAATGTAAAGTTTACGAAAGTTTTATTATAATAGTTTTATATAAAGTATTACATAAAAGGTTTTATGCAATATGATTTTATTATAATTTTATCATAAATTGTTATTTATTATATATATAAGTTTTAATATATATAAAGTTTATATTAAAGTTATTATATCATGCTCCTCATGAAACCATTTTAAAGCGTTTTAGTGTGAAATGTTCGATATGGTTGTATCACCTCTTTAGTTAATGCTATTATATATAATAGTATTATTTTAATGTAAAGTTTATATATATATAATTTTTAATATAAAGTAATATAGAAAGTTTATAATTAAGTTTATTTATTAAGTTTATAAATAGTGAATATAAAAACATGATGAAATTTTGTTTATAATATAATGCTAAAAAGCTAAATTTATAAAAGTTATATGTAAAGTGTTTATTTGATTAATGCTCCAATGCTAAGAGTTTATGGACTGTTTAGTAATTGTAATTTCAAAGTAAAGTAAAATATTCATCTGTATTTATAATTAATGTAATGTTTATTATAAAAGTTTAGTATGTAAACATTTTAAGTAAAAATTTTAATATAATATAAGTTTAAAATAAAGTATATATAGAAGTATTTATATAAAAGTTTATGCATTAAAGTTTATTTGTAAACTTTTCTTCTTTCCTCTTTGATAGGACTCGGATTCCGGTTCTTACCAGCAACTCAAACTTCGATAGGTAAAAGTTTTATTATAAACCATTGTTATCAATTAAAAAAACTTATTGTAAGTTTATGTAAAGTTTATGCTAAGTTTATGAATATTTTGAATTAAATATTTTTATGTAAATGTATTTTCCTTTAACGTGAAATATGCATAAAGTTTTGTGATAAAGTTTATATTAATTTTATAGCTTTATTGTAAAGTTAATATTAATAAAGATATTATATAAGTTTATATAAAGTTTATGTATAGTTTATGTATAGTTACATTATACTATAAGATTTTATATAAATGTTATGTTATAAGTATTCAATATTACGATGTTTTATATAAATAGTTATTTTAAGTATAAGTTTTATATAATTTTAAATGATAAAGATTTATTCCATGTGGAAATTTTAATGAAAATATAAATAAAATAATATCATACTCTTTGTTAAACCATTAAACTTCTTTTATAGAAGTTATATATTAAATACGGAAATATGTTTAACATTTAAACAAAAGTATAGATATAAAGAATTTTTTAATAATAATTGTTTATATTATACTAATAATGTGTGAAAGTTTTATATATATAAGTTATCTAAATGTTTATTTGAAGTTTTAAATAAATTGTATAATAAAGTTTTAAATTTAAAGTTTATAACTATAAAGTTTTAATATAATAAGTTAATAAATGTTAAATGTTAAGTATATTTATGTAAAGTATTTTATATTTACAAGTTTAATGTAAAGTATTTATATAATTAATTTGTATGTTCAAGAGGTATTTATTTATTTAGTAAATATTATGATAAAGTAAAATTAAATAAACTTTATATAAAGTTATGGAAAGTTGTTAATGAATATGTTATTATTAAATGTACAGAGGATGATAGATGGATCTACAACTTTAAAAAAGATAAGTTATATAAAATTATTTATTGTTAATTGTATTTAATATAATAGTTATTTATTGTTATAAAGTTTATTATATAAAGTTTTTATTTATAGTGTATTAAGTAATAATAGGTTACCTTAATAAAGATAATTATATTAAATATCATATATATTGAGTATTATTGTAAACCTTTTTTATATGATAATATGTTTTTCCAAAGGTTTTCCTTGTAGGGAATTCAATTATGTGAATTTATCAACGTTCAATTGTTTGTTTATTGTTATATATATAAGTGGGTAGTAAGTAGTTATGATAAAGAGAGTGTGTATAATAAAATGTGTTACATAAAGTTGTAGGTGGTGTGTGTAAAGGTTTATTATAGAACTATGCTATGTCAAGTTAACTAATATCAATATTTGTATATTGTGTTTGAATATAGTTATGTACAATTTATTATATTAAAGGTATTTAATTATTGTAACCAGTTGTTTTATATGATCAAAGATTAGTAGATATAAAGTTTTTTTTTATTATTATTATAAGTGTTTATAGTTATGTAAGGTTTTTGTAAAGTTTATATAATGAAAGTGGTTAGCGTAAGAGTTTTATTCTAAAGGTTACAGTTATTTACAGTTTCTGTAGAGTTTATGTAATTGATTAGTAAAAAAGAACTTTATATATGTTTATGTAAATTTCGACACTTTAATGTATAGTTGATATGTTTTATGTGTGTATATATGTTAGATTTGTAGTATGAAGTTTATTGTTAAGAGTTTATGTGTGAAATAGGTATATATAGTGTGTAATGTCAGAGGATTTTAATGTAGATGACGTTTTCTGTGTAATAGGATTTTGGCATCTAAGTGAAAACTATGAAACTTAACCATTTATTGTGTGGTTTTAAGTTTTGTGAAAAGTTTTATGTAAAGTTTATGTATAAAGTAAAATTGTGTAAAGTTTATGTAAAGTTTTAATTTATGTTATAAAAGTATTATGTATAATGTATGATTAAATTGTATGAAAGTTTTATATAAAGTTAATTAATTAAAGATTTGAATTTTATGTTTTACATAAGATTATGTAAAATATGATTTTATATAAAGTTAATATTTAAAGATGAATAAACTAATTTAATTACATCATATAATTTATTTTATTAACAATTATTTGTAAATTTTTTTAATGTAATTTTAGTTATATTTATTCTGAGATTTAATTAAAGCTTCTAATTAAGTATGAGATTGATTAACATAAATGAATTATTGTTAAAATTTTCATTCAGATCAAGTTGATCACGTTACTTAATTTATATAAAATTAAGATTTTTACATAATATGTTTAAATTGTTAAAGATAATATTAAAGTAGTATAAGTTGATATAAAGATTATGATAAATTGTTTCTGAATCAGTAATTGTTATGTATAGATTTAATTATATTAGAACGAATTTTATGTGTGTAATAGTTTATTAAATTTTTTTGTGTTATAGTTTTTATATAAAATAGATTTTATGTTAATTTTATGTAAAGATTGTGTAAAGTTTATTGTGTTAAAAAGTTTATGTAAGTTTATGTAAATATAATATATTAAAGTTTTACATAAAGTTTTATATAAAGTTTATATAAAGCTTATATAAACATTGTGTTAGTGTGATATAAAGTATTTATAATTAATAGTTAATTTGAAGTGTTTTAATAAAGTTTAAAATAATACATTTTGTGTTAATTTTATGTATTAAAAGTTTTATAAAAGTTTATCGAAGATGAGCATTTAACTCTATTAGCCGACCATAATCTTACCCCTCCCACTTTTCTTTATCCCACATTCAGTTTCTGTATTAATCCCAATCCCCACCAGTAGCTATCGCAATCCAGTTGCCAGTCTAATCATTTTGGTGTGTTTACAATCCTTACCCCCTTTCGTTGATTGCCATGACTACTCATCAGTTTAAATCTTTATGTAATAGTTTTTAATATAAAATGTTATAAAAAACAAATTTAGTATAATTAAACTCTTTTGTATATATGTAGTTATTATAAATTGTTTTTAATTATAATTTATAATAAAAGTTTGATATAATATTTTAATTATTAAAGTTATTTATATAAAGTTTAAATTATATAAGATTTATATTTAAAGGTTAATGATTAAAGTATTCTTATAGAAATAAATATTTATTGTATTTAATGATTATATTCCTAGTATACATCATTTACCATGCTCACGACACAGTCTTATCCTTTGTATTACTAAATGAAGAAATAGTTTTGCTAGAGTTTATAAAATTATAATTACATGTGCTACTCCAGTATTAATTTAATTATTTTATTTAAGTGTGTTTTGTATATTTAAGTGATTTATGGCTGAATATGAATATAAAGGTATTAATATACTATGTATATAATGTAATAAAGTTCTGAATGTTCTCAACCAAGACCTCAAGACCTCTTTAGATTGCTGAACTCAAAACCTCAGGAACTCTAAATGAACCTCGATACATCAAAGGACCTTCCAAGACCAGGAATTAAATATAAAGTTTATATAAAGTTATAAAAAGGTATTATAACGTAATTAAATAAGTGGAGGCTCTTGGTGCACCTGTATGAGCATAAGTTGTTGTTTGTATTCAAGGAGTGAGGAATATAGAGAAAGCCTTAAGTGCGATAGAGTTAATTTTTACTCATATGATAACAACTCTATATAATATTTAAATTTTATATAAAGTTTATATTATTAAAGATTAAATTATATATTAATTGTATTTGAAATATATTGATATAATATTTATGTATTTTTTATATAAAGTTTATTTAATAAAGATATTAATAATGTTTGAATACCTTTGATAATTTTGATTGGAGAGTGTTTTTATATTTTATATATAAGGATGACATAACGAATCATTTCACTAACTAATGAATTTTGAGTTAAAAATTTATATATGTTTAAATTCACTTTGTTAAATAGTTATATATAAAGTTTAGCTAAAGTTTTTATGTGTGTAAATTATGTATTGTTAAAAAAGTTATTATATTTATATGTTGCTGCTTACAAAATAGATTTTTTATTCTATATTATTAATTTATCTATTATGTAATAATTTCAAATATTAATGAGAACGGGCTCCCTGTCATCGTACGGTTCTATTACTTAAATAGTTAGTTCAATTAAATTAATTATATATATAGTTATTTATATAAAAATTATTAATTTTATATTAATTTAATATAGCTATTTATATTAATATTGATATGTTTTATTAAATTATAAAGATTCTTTTTGCTTATATATTTTATTTAAAATATTTAAAATGTAAAATGTTTACTTCGCTTTTAAAGTTATTTATTATAATAGATTATCACCTATAATCTGTTTTATGCCTCAATAGTTCCTTATAGAGATGTATGTTTGTGATGTGATGAAGAATTTATGTATAAAAATTAGCTTATATAATATAAAAAGATATAGTACATATATATAAAAATAAAATATAACATAATGAAAATATAGACGGTAAATTGAAATTTATTAATGCTGACGAGGATGTTGCAAATGATAGCGCTTTAAATTAAATTATAAACTTTAATGTTAAAATATTATATATTAAAATTATGTAAATAAAAAAGTATTCTATGTAAAGATTTCATAAGATGATGGTATTTTAGTGAATAGTCTTATAATGTATAAAATGATTGATTATAGCTGCTTCTATGCAAAGTGTTATATAATAGTTGAACAAATTTTATATAAGTTTAAATAAAGTTTATAAAAATGACTGAAAATGCAAGTTTTAATGGAAACTATTGTTGGGTGTAAATACAGATTCATAAATAAAAATAAGATTAATTCAAGTAAGATATAATAATGTATTTAAAAACGAAAACATCTAGAAAATTTATAAAATAAGTTTAAAACTTAATATAACATCTTTATAATAAGTAATAAAAGGTTTTATAAATTAAATTATGTTATTAGCTAAGCTATTAAAAATCATACAAATTTTTTTCTGTGTTAATAGTTTATAATAGATTATAATGTAATTAGTATATTAAATTAAATATAAATATATTATGTTCCAACTTATAATATATTAAGTAAATGATTTATATAAAGTTATATTAAATTATATCTGAAAATGTGTTAGAAATATTTTATATCGTTTTATAATAAATTTTATATAATATTAATTGATGTTAAAGCCGATTTGTCTCATTTCTCTATAAATTAAGATTTTTTATTAAAGTCTTATATAATTATTTGGAAATATATTAATTTTATGTAAAAATGATGTAAAGTTTATATAAAGTGCATTAAATCAATTATCCAATGTAAATAATTTGTGTCTATGAGAGATGTTTGTGAGTGAAATTGAAGAAATTTTGAGTCTTTAAATTTCAAGGTAAGAATTCTAATTAGGTATATGTAAATAAGATTTCGTGTGTATATAAAGTTTGTACTTTGATAAGTGTGTTATAGAAAAAGCTTATGACTGAGTATTGAGTGTGAAGGTTTTGAAATATAAAGTTTTATTATAAATTAAGTTTTTTAAATAGTGAAAGAAATCTTATTTATAAATACATTAAGATTTACTATTTTATATATTTTAAGAAAGATAATAATAATTATATAAAAGCCTGTTAAAGACCACAGAATTGACTGATGTGAACATAAATATGAGTAAATGAGAAGCAATAAGTAATATAGGTAATAATGGAGTAATAGCATAAAGTTTACTATAAAGTTTATATATATATTTTAATGGATATAGTTATTGGGAGAACAAAACATTTAGTGAAGTTTATTAGATGATAGATGTGTTAAATAAAAAAATTATAGTTAGAGATAAGAATATATATAAGTGTATAATGATAATTTATATTAAATTAATTTATTTAATTAAAGTTTTTATATTAATAGATCATAATTATATAAGTTGTAATAACAGTTTATATAAAGTTATTATATAAATATTAAATTAAAGTTTAATTTATAAATATAAAGCGATTATCAATTAAATAACTTTTAATTTAAATGATTTCTAATAATAATAATAATAATAATAATATAATAATGTAAATATAATAAATATTGGAAAGAATATATGGAGAGTTTATGCAGAAAGTTTATATAAGAGTAGGTGTAGTTAGAAATAATATTTAAAAAAAATAAAAATTCGAAAACCAGATATCATATGAAGAACAAAAAAAAATATAAATAGTTATAATAAATAATTGAAATAAATAATTTATTTTAATTATAAACTTATTACTTATTATAAAACTTATTAAAATATATAACTTTACTTTGTCTTAATTCATAAATTGTAAGTTTGTGTGTGAATATAGTTTTATGTGTATAAGTTAATTAGTTATCATAAGTTTATGTGATTACACAGTTTTAGCTCAAATAGTTATGTTAACTGTAATATCTGAAAACTGTTAATCTTACATAACTATAGGCTAAGTGTTATTTATATTTATAATGTTAAGATGTTTAGTTTATGTAAACTTATGGTAAAGATATATATAATAAATATTTAAATAAACATCGAAGTGTGATTTCAAAATCATTATGGTAAAGTTTTATCAAATGTATTTATTATTATAAAGCTTTTATATAAAGTTTATGTAAAGTTTTATGTTCTAAAAGTTTATGTGTAACAGTTTATTGTTAAAATTCATGGTAAATGACATGTCATACCTTTTTATGTCCATAAGTTTTTTTGTGAGGTATATAAGTATTTTATTAATTTAATATGATGTGTAATAATTATATATTGCTAAGAGTATTATGTATATTTGATTTTTGATATATATAATGTATTAGAAGGTTAATTTATATAGTATTTATATTATAAGATTTTTATATAAAGTTTTATATAAAGATTGGTGATATTATAAAGTTTAGTATAAAAGTTTATTTGTATAACTCTATATGTATTAGTGATGTTTAAGTTGTCAATCTTTTGGGTTATTTGTGTGATATTTAGTATTATAATTATAAGATATGTAAAAGGTTTTTTTTCTTCCGGAGGTAATATGTAGATTTATTTATGGATTATATATATGTTTGGGTAATGCTAAGTATGCTGATTGATTGATATTATATGATATTATTGAGTAATAGTTTATTTATAAGTTATAGTAAGAGTTGGTATGCTATAAGTATTTTATATGAAAGTGTTATTTTTAATGTATTTTATACCTCAAGTTATTAAATATGGTTATTTCAAGTTATGTTAAAATGTAAAAATTATAGTTGTTTTATAACAGAAATTATTTTATTTATAAAATAGTTATTACTAATACTCATAAGCAAAACCAGGTTTTAAGTAAAGTTTATTGTTAAAATGTTTATGTAGAGTTTATAATAAATTTTATGTAATGTAATATATAATGTAATAAAATTATTAAAAAGTTTATAGCTGAATATGAGTTTATTAGTAAAAAGGTTATATAGTAAAGATTTATGTAAAGTTTGTAAAGTTTATGTGAAGTTTATAATTAAAGTTTAGGTGGAAAAGATAACCTCATCATTTATTATATTTTTGGCAGAAATGCTTTTAATAAGTAAAAGTTTTTAATATAAAGTCTTATATAAAGTTATATAATATAAATGAATTTAATTATATGAAATGTTTATATAAAGTTATGTATTATTTATAACTTTTCATAATTTTAATTCAGTAGTTATATAATAATGTTGAACTTATTTTATTTTTATTTTATGTTATATCTTCATAGACTAATCAATATCAAAATTTCAGATATTATATAGTTTTATGTAAATGTTTATATAAGTTATATATATAAGATATTATTATTGTTAAGTATTAATAGTTAATAAGTTTTATGTGAAATGTTTTATGTATAAGTGTCTGTAGAATATAAGTTTATATATACTCTCTCACAAGTTTTTATATAAAATACTTTATGTATAAGTTTTATGTAATGTTTTTATAAAAAGTATGTTATGTGTAAAAGTTTATGTAATGTTATAACATTAATATCCCCTCCTCACCTTGTATTTCTTTATCCCCATATCGCCTTTTAACCCCACTCAACCATTTAAATCTATGCATCATGTTTGCTCATGTCTCCATTGTGTTATATCTCTACCCACCTTCGTTGCTGCCTTAGACTACTATCAGACAGTTACAAACTTATTAAAGTTTAATTATATTAATAGTCTCCTTTCTATTAATATAAGTTATTCAGTAAAGTTTTATATTAAAGTTATATATAAAGTATAATATATAAGTTTTTAATTAGATACACGTTTTTCTATAAATTTCTATTGTAAAGTTTTATATAAAAGTTTATATAAATTTTTTATATAATTAGTTTATTATAAAAGTTTTATTAATAATAGTTATGTTAAAAGTTTACGCAAAGTTTATGTAAAGTTTAGTAAAGTTTTATTTATTTTCTATTTATATAAAGATTTTATAATATATATTTATTGATATATATGAGTCTAGTGGATATGTAAAGCTTATGTGTAAAGTTTTTATGAAAGTTATTAATATAAGTTTATTGTGAGACCCAGTTATTGTAAATGCTATGTAAAGTTCCTTATATAAAATTTATGATCTATAATTAGAATTATATAGTAAAGTTTTTGTAAATTAATATAAATAGTTATTATTTATTATTTTTCAAATAAATATTTGAATAATATAAAGTATTATGTAAAAATATTAATATTAAAGAATATTTTACATAACATTCTATTATAAAATGTTTTTATATATAAATAAAAATTGTAAATGTCTTAAGAGGTTGTAGTTATAATGTAATTTTTATTTATTAAAAAGGTATAATTTATTTTTTATATTTTTATAAATGAAGGCTATTACTTATAATAAAGCGAACATGTATAATGTTTTTATGTAAAGTGTAAGCAATATTAAGTGAAAAATAAATTGAATTCATATTATTCCAGTAAATCATAAATGGTAAAATATACGCTTATTAGAAAGTTATGTAAAGTTAACTTGCAAAATTTAATTATTAAACTTTATATTGAAAGTTTATATTTTCGAAATAAAAAGTATTATGTAATTATGTAATGTATTATATAAAAGTTTATTAAAAGTGAAGGGGAAAAGCATATATAAAGTTAAAGTTAATGTATATAAATTTAATTATAAGTTGGTATATATAAAATCATTTTATAAATTATAAACTTTATATAAAGTTTATGTTAAATTTAGTTTTAATTTAAGATATAATTTTTAATGAAGAAACTCAAAATTTAATTATTTTAAAACTTATAATATACAGTTTATCTAATGTTTAGCTGAAATTCCATAAATAAAGTTTAGGGTTATAAGTTATGTAATGTTAACTACAAGTAGATGTTTGAATGTATGTATAAGTTTATGTGTATGTTATTAAGGGTAATATATGGAGGAGATATTAGTTTTATATAAATTTTATATAAAGTTTATTGTTTAAAGGTTTTTATATAGTTATATGAGTTTAAATATTTAATTTAATATAAGTTGTTAGTATATATCTTCTTTACTATATAGAGTTTATTTATAATAGTTTCGATTTCTTTTATATAAAAGTTAAATATTGGTTGGTGAATTCATTTGTATAGGGCTTTATATAGGCTCCATGTGATATTTTTATATTATAATGTGACAATAAATGTTTATACTAAATCTGACCAAGAAGTTTATAATAAAGTTTTATGTAAAAGTTTATGTAAAGTTTATGTAAAGTTAGTGTAAACTTTAATTTTAAAGTAAAAAAAACTGTTTAACTGCCTAAAGATTTTATTTTAAGTTTTTCGTAAGTTTATGTGTAAAGTTTATGAATAGTTTATGTAAAGTTTTTTAAAAGTTTAGGTTAAAAGTTTTCGTTAAGTTATGTTAAGGTCTCCCATAAGCCGATTCGAAGTTTAGGTCTAAATAATAATGTTAAAGTTTAATTAGAAAGCTTTTTGCAAAGTTATGTAATAGTATAAATGTTAAAGTTTCTATTAATAGATTTTTATTATATAAATTTCTAATTAAAAACTTAGATCTTGCAAATTTAAAAATAAGTATTATGTAATAGTTTATGCTAAAGTTTTATTATAAAGGTTTATGTAAATGATTTATATAAAAATCATTTATGGTATAATGTTTAGTGTAAAGTGTTTAGATATAAGTTTAATG
>JABUQX010022381.1:0-2500 GCA_015478945.1 Trachelipus rathkii | reverse complement strand
TTGTTTACTGCTGTTGGACTGAAGCATGATCCTGCAGAATGGCGGCTGTTCATAGACAGCTCAACACTAGGTCTCAAAGGAGTCTTGCTACATAATGGAAATCGATGTACATCTTTTTCTCTTGCACATTCGGTACAGAAGAAAGAAACCTACGATAATGTTAAAGAACTTCTTGACAAAATACGCTATGCTGATTTCCAGTGGGATGTTTGTGGTGACTTCATGATGTTTGTCTTCTTGCTTGGTTTGCAAGGTGGATACACAAAATATTCATGTTTATATATATATATATATATATAATATGTATATTCATATGAATATATTTTTAGTTATGAGATACATTTCATTATATATAGTATATATACTATATATACTTATATATATATATATAATATCATGATGAACATTATAAGAAAGTTCAGTGGCCACAAAGATTTGAACTGCAGCAAGATAAGTTAAATATTCTCAGACAGCCGTTAGTCGAGTCGAACAAAGTTTTATTACCTCCACTTCATATTAAACTTGAATTGGTAAAACAGTTTGTGAAAGTCTTAGATCATATAGGAGAAGCATTTCAGGAAATACGTCTTATGTTTCCCAAACTATCTGATGCTAAGATCAAGGGTGGCATATTTGTTGGACCCCAAATAAACGCAATGTTGAAGTCGGAGAAACTTGAAAGAGCGATGACGAATGTTGAAAGAGAAGCTTGGTGTGCAATTCGTGGTGTAGTTCGTGGATTCCTAGGAAATCACAAAGATCCTAACTACAAACAGCTGGTAGCAAAGCTTATTGAAAACTTCAAGGAACTGGGTTGTCGTATGTCCCTAAAGGTACATTTCTTGCATTCACACCTAGATTTCTTCCGCGAAAACTTAGGTGACGTCAGCGAGGAGCATGGCGAGAGATTTCATCAGGACATCACAACAATGGAAAGAAGATACCAAGAGCGATGGATACTGCCATGATGGGAAACTATATATGGTATCTACTCAGAAAAGATAAAATTATTCACTCTAGAAAATCTCGATCGTCAAAGCACTTTTAATTTCAAGAATAGTATTATCATCAAAGCATTTACAATGTCATAATGGTATTGTCCTTTTTTAATGTTTGTTTTACTTCCCAAACACCCTCCAATAAAGGAAAACACATTTAATGTTGTCTTATTTATCATTATAATATTAAAATATATCACACCAACACACTGCCACAGAGAAACGGTGAGTATGTACGTGGCAAATATAAAGATACAAATATCTTAAAAGTTATCGATGATACGCAAAAATTAATGTGAATTTTGAACTCGGCGCCAAAAATTGCTTATAAAAACAACAAAAATATAGATAGATAAAATATGTGTTACATTGTGTAATTAAATTATTGATGCTCATTGTTATTGTTGTATTACTTGCTTTGCAGGTTAATATTAATTGACATACAAATATTAGTAAATTTTTTATTAATATGTTTCGTAGATTTAAAAAGTATATATGTTTAGATTTTGAAAGGGAAAGGCGTTGCCATTCGAAAAAAGACCGAGTGAATTTTAATGTTTTATTATACAGTTGTTCAATTTATGTATAATTTTTACGCGATGTTTATATACACATGAACGCAGGTGGGGAAGAGTTGGGGGAGGGATCAGATCCCCTATATACTTTTAAAATTTTTATTTTTTTATGGTCAATATAGAAAATTGTGAAATAATTTCCAAACCCTCCCAAAAAAAATTTCCCCCCCACTACACACACACACACACACACACTATATATATATATATATATATATATATATATATATATATATATATATATATTATATATATATATATATATTATATATATATATAATATATATATATATATATCTGCGAATAAAATTACACTATGGCTTTAATTAAAATTAATTCAATAAATAAAGATACTCCTTAAATTATTAAAATTTTCAAATATTTTGTTTAATTTGTTTTATAAACAATTAATTATAATTTGTTATACCTTATTCGTTGCAGATCGAGTCATGTGATATATATGTATATTTTTTATCATTATATTTATAAAAAAAAAATTTATACCGATCTAAAAAAAAAAAAAATATTTGAATACTTATGTAATTAATATGTATCAGAAGGGATTTCCTCAATTTATTAAGGCCTATTAATAATTCCAAAGCGCCAACTGATATCAGTCAAAAAAAAAGGAAAGAAAAAAAGCATCTCTGGCTGTATTCCAGGAATTGCCTATAAATATCTCACATGAAACTTGCTTCCTGATTTAATGGCCATATCTTTGGCACTCTTAATACAAGAGTAAGTTAGATTTTTTTTCCTAAGAAGAAATTGCTGATTTCTCTCTCTCTCTCTCTCTCTCTCTCTCTCTCTCTCTCTCTCTCTCTCTCTCTCTCTCTCTCTCTCTCTCTCTCTCGCTCTCTCTCTCGCTCTCGCTCTTCTCTCTCTTCTCTCTCTCTCTCTCCCCCCTCTCTCTCTCTCCTCTCTCTC
>JABUQX010022380.1:55000-73012 GCA_015478945.1 Trachelipus rathkii | reverse complement strand
CTGAGATTCGAACTCTCTACCTTTGAATCAAGAATACAATACTCATAACCATTACGCTATGCAAACCCACGGTATCTGCCATATATATATATATATATATATATATACATATATACATGGGCGTAGGCAGGGGGTGCAGAGGGCACTAAATCTTGTAAAAATAAAAACTAGACAGATGTTTTGCCGAACGACCGTTTTAAAAGGTTTTATTAGTAAGAAAAACTGTAAAAAAAAAGATACATCAATCAATAGATACTGAAAAGGAGTAATTACTAATTACTAACATATTATAAACATCATTTAATAAGTTTTTAATGTGTTCGTTCATAATGGCTTACGTTCCATTTTGTCAAACTGTAACAAATTTAAGGAAAATACTCATAAACATAAAGAATTTACTAAATTCTGTAGTTACCTATTTCCCATTCTTACCAGAGCTGGAAAATACTAGCTTACCCTACAAAACAAAGATATGGCGGCGTAATGAGTCGTTGATTTGATGAATGTTTCATTCGCTGATTAACTTTAAATCTAATTTCTTCCAAATCAATAAACTTCATCATGATCAATTATTTCATTTATTTGTAATAAAAACCATTTGTTATTTTTAATTTCTGTTTATTCCAAACCACGTGCTCCATCACAACAGCTGATAATATATGTAAACAAACGTTCGATTATGCCCGAAATTCGTGCTAAAACTGGATTAGCATTTTCTTATCGAGCGTTAGCAAAAAAAATCGAAATATCGATATATCGCCTAAGGAAAATATCGATATATCGATATTCGATATATCGATATTTTTGGCCATCCTAATCTGTCTTCTCCTTCATTAATCTATGGTAAACTGATAAACAAGATGCCTAACAGTTTTTAAATCCCTTGGGTGTAACATGTGGTATTTTTGTATTTTTGTTGTTTTTTGAGCGGACCTCACCATGAAGGGGCATATGCTGTCCCTCCAGGCAGACACAATACTGCCCTTCAGGCCATTACGAGCTCTCTGTAACATGAGTATTAGGTGCGCTATTATTTACAGCCACACAGACCCAGCCTACCAAATATAGGAGAATTCAGTTTAAAATTCATAGTATCATCAGTGGCATGTCTCCTAGCCAGGGTTGGGCACTACATTTTCACTGGGTTCCTTCCCACATTGGTATTGCAGGTAATGAAACTGCCGATGCATCTGCTAAGTTGGCCCACCGTCATCAATTCATTGAATCTTTTCCCTTGGAGTTGGCTGAATGGTATTCCTGCATTGGTAGGGAGGTGAAGGCTTTATGGAGAGAGGAGCTCGATACGGTACTTTCCTTAGCACTCATCCCCTGGGACAATATTATAGGAAGATATTCAGTTTTCATTTCCCTGTGCTCGTCTCTTGGAGACTGCTATTACGAGACTGCAAATAGGGCATCTTGGTCTCAATGGGCACCTCTTTCGTTTGCGTCTTTACAACACACCCCTCTGTCCATCTTGCAATGGTGTTCTTGGAGTCTGTTGAGCACTTCCCATTTCAGAGAATGTGGCTGTTATTTACAGTAACTAGGGAGGAGCTTTAGGCTTTCTCCCTGAAAGTGGGCGTTCCTCTTGGGTCTGCTTCCAGTTTTGGCACAATGAGGAGGAACATAAACGTGCCTCGGTATTTCTAAGTTAGGGTTTAAATCTGGCATCAAACACTATTTCTAAAATGTACCAGTCAGTTATAGACTATGATTATTTGATGATAATTATTTTGATAATAGATTGGATCTGGAGGGGTCTAGTGTAATTCTATAATAGGCCTAGTTTTGGCTAGTGGGCAGGAATTACAGAAATTACATTTTGGTGATAGTAACTATGGTGCTTTCAAGCGTGCATTGCCCAGGAGACCCATATAGTTTTCTTTTGGTCAAGACCTTGCATCTGCCTGCTGTGTCAGAGAAGGCCAAGGGTTAGGGAGGGGACCTAAAAGGTCCCCAGAAATCCGTATATCCCAATAAGGTAACAATGAACTGTTCCAAAATATATTCAAGAATGTCACAGAAAAGAAGCTTCCGAAAATGTTAAGTGACTAGTTGGTTTTATCACGATGATTTTCCTTACAACATCTTTGTATATGTTTGGTAATAGTCCATTTAGGATAATCCTATCAGATATCAATCTATTTTTAAAAAAAGATAGGCGATTTTATAATAATGAAGTTGCCAATCTATTCGTTTGATTACAGAATGTGTTTGAAATGCATGCAATCGATATTAAAAAAAAAAAAAGTCAATTTAAGCACACATTTATATATACTGGTAAATATAAAAAATTATTTTATTATATATATATATATATATATATATTTTTTTTTTTAATTATATATATATAGATTTTTATTCTTATATATATATATATATATATATATATATATATACCGATATACATTTTTCTTCATTATATATATATATATATATATATATATATATATATATATATATATATATATATATATATATATATATATATATATATATATCTATTATTTTTTAATTTAATCAAATTCCATAGGGTAAATGCACAGCAGGTTGGCGTATATGCATAGCAGACTGCTCGCTTCTAATGCGCGTTGCGTGAGCATTACCTTACAAGAACAGTATGGCACTGCTTGTGTGCAGCGTGCATTAGAGAAAACAGGGAGTGGTCTGCCACTCCCACGCCAGCCTGCTGTGCATTTACCTCTATGATGATTATATATATATATATATATATATATATATATATATATATATATATTTATATATATATATATATATATATATATATATATATATATATATATATATATATATATATAATTTATTTTTAAAAAAATTTTTTTGAGCTAAAACTTATACAAATGTAGCACAATTTAAATTTTTTAATTTTATTTTATTTTTAATAAATTTTATTTTAAATAACACATTTAAGTTAATATATAGCTACCTACTTTAATTATATTTAAACTTATTTCATTTTCAACAATATTTTATGTAAATTTAGACAAAGCCAATGTCATACTGCAGTTGCTCAAACAAACTATAGTTATATATCTATAGGGTAACTACAGTGTCTGATAACTTACGATTATCAGAAAAAAATAGTGATATCAGTAAATTACCCTTAAATGGACTATATTACAAATACTAATAGAAATTCCTTGTTTAGTTGTTTTTATTTGATCCATGGATTTAACCTAAAATAACTAAAGTGTTATATCTTAGAAATGTGAGCTGCAAGGCAAAAACTAATGCCATATTTGAATTCAGCGCATCAAATTCATATGAAATCAGCTCCAAATACTAGTAGAAATTCCGTGTTTAGTTGTTTTTAATTGATCCATGGATTTTACCTAAAATAGTGTTACATACTTAACATTAAAGTGTTATATCATAGAAATGTTAGCTGCAAGGCAAAAACTAATGTCATATTTGGATTCAGTGCATCAAATTCATATGAAATCAGCTCCAAATACTAATAGAAATTCTGCGTTTAGTTGTTTTGATTTGATCCATGGATTTAACCTTAAATAGCCTACGAAATTTACAAAACAATCATGACATAGTTATCACAAGAAGTGATAAGGGAAATAACATAGTGATATTAAACCATCAGGATTACATAAACAAATGCCAAAATATCTTAACAGATGCCAACACCTATACCCCTCTTACAAAAAACCCACAAAAAAACTCTCTAGATAGATTTAATAGTCAGCTGAAACAAATCACAAAAAACTATCCGGACATTCACAATGACAACAAAGCATACATGACTCATATATCCAAATTCTACGGTCTCCCCAAAACTCACAAGCAAAATATCCCCCTCAGACCTATCATATCAAACACAAATTGCAATACATACAAATTATCTGCTTGGTTATCAAAAACCCTCACACCCCTTATAGGTCATATTTCCCCCACTCACATCAAAAATACCACTCATTTTATACAAAAAACCCAATCACTTAACATCTCATACTAAACTGCTTAGATGTAATGGACATCAGACACAGCTTTAACTAAATACACTCGTTCTAAACAGATCTGGGCTCATCCTGCTGTAGTGGCATGGTACATCTAGGATTACTTATCTTGTAGGAGACATGGGGATATATATATATATATATATATATATATATATATATATATACTATATATATATATATATATATATATATATATATATATATAGATCTCTCTATCTATGTGTATATTTATATACATATATATAGGTAAATGCCCGGGCACTTAAGAATTGGGCAAATGCCCTGGGCATTTATCTGGGCATTTGTCCAATTTGGGCATTTTAGAGGGCATTTATACTTTTATTATTATTGTTATTATATATATATATATATAAATATATATATATATATATATATATATATATATATATATATAATATATATATATATATATATATATATATATATATATATATATATATATATATATATATATATATATATATAAATATAATAAAAATAATAATAATAATAATAATAAAATAATAATAATAATAATAATAATAACTAATAATAATAATAATAATAATGTAATAATAAATGCCTTCTAAAATAATAGAAAAAAATTGAAATAATTGAAATATAACTAAAAGGTGATATATATATATATATATATATATATATATATATATATATATATATATATATATATATATATATATATATATATATATATATATATATTATTTCTCTTTCTCTATATATATATATATATATATATATATATATATATATATATATATATATATATATATATATACCTAGTCAAATAAAACAACTAAAAATTAGGCTTTTTTTTGTCAAGTCATGAAAAATCGAAATTTCAAGTTACACCCATACTTAAATGTTTTTTCTCAAATTTGAACCTTCTTAAATGTTATAAAATAAAGAAAATATTAAAAATGTGAAAATAAATATTTTTAGTAATTTTTTGAAAAATGCTAGTGTGAAAATTTTTTTTTGGGGTAAAACTGGTAGGTGCGTCGGTTTAAAATGTAATTTAATTTTTATTTCTCGTACGTTTGTGACTTACTAATTTAATTAATAAAAATATGTAATACAAGTATTAAACGTGTTAAAAAATAAATTTGGGTAAAAAAAAAACATGTAAAACTTAAACTTCACTAGCATTACTGAGCATCATATTTTTTGGTAAAACTTTACATTACTGTACGCCGATATCTCGAGAACTACGATACTTACAAGAAAACCAATTACATATTTAGAATCAGCGTATAAAGCTTATTCGTGGAGTGTTGTAAAAAATAAAAAATTATATATATATATATATATATATATATATATATTCCGGTAATAAGCTTTATACGCTGATTCCAAATATGTAATTGGTTTTCTTGTAAGTATCGTAGTTCTCGAGATATTGGCGTACTATAATGTAAAGTTTGGCCTATTTTTTTACGTACATAATTATCAAAATATAATATATAATACACGGTAATATAATACATACCTAGGTATTTATACTTATATTTATATAATAAAGGGAAAATATTATTAAAAACTAAAAAAAAAATTATTTATACATGAAAATATAGTTACCAGTTTTACCCCGTTACCAGTTTTACCCCAAAAGTGAAACCACTTAATAACTTAAAAAATAATATCACTAAATACAATTACATACATGGAAACTCTTAATTTCACACCTTTTTATATGCTGTTAATGCGAAATGATGATCTCTTCAGTTTTAGAGATTGTGCAGACCTTAACTTTTTTTTGCAATTTTTCAAAAAAAAAAATTTTTAAATGGGGGAAATTTTTTTGAACTATAGTTGTAATTTATTGGATTTAATTTTGAAATAATATTAAAATATAGTCTTTTATCTACCAAAAAAACCTTTCCCCAATTTCATAACGGTTGTCATTATGAAAATATAGCACATTTTCTAAACTTACCAGTTTTACCCACCGAAACCAATTTTCTCCTTTGTAGTATATATATATATATATATATATATATATATATATATATATATATATATATATATATATATATATATATATATAGATATTGTACTGTATATTAAAATATGCTATATACCTCTATATATATATATATATATCTGTACTTTATATATATATATATATATATATATATATATATATATATATATATATATATATATATATATATATATATATTTATATATATATATATATATATATATATATATATATATATATATATATATATATATATATATATATATATATATATATATATATATATATATATATATATATTATATATATATATATATATAAGATAAAGATACCGATACCGATACCGATACTCTATTTTTTCAGGTGCCGATACCGATACCGATACTTTAATTAATATAATAAATACACAGTAATAAGATAGAACATTTGTGTACTGCTAGGCAACTCAAGAGTGTATTCCCTGTACAACCAATACAGTCATTCATTTCATATTTGGTTGTGCCCAAGTATATTTATTTTATAAATTAAAATAGTATCTTTAAGGAATAGTAAATACGAATATAATATTAATAACTTTTTTATGTTTGGGTTTATTCAAATAATATTCCATTTCCATTTTCCAGGAAGTTTTAACAAAGTTTAGCTACTAGCTTTTATGTTTTAACATGATTACAATTTACAAGAAGATTCTTTAACTAGCTACAATATTAAGAATAAAAATAAAGAAAGAAGGGACTTCAATTAATCAGCTAATCAATATTACTCAAACATTACATATAAAGATAAAGATTGATATCATTCAATACTCAAATTCAAAAATTCACAAATTGTGATGCAAAAACATTAAGCTTTTACTAGTATCTGGCGAGAGCCTGCTCCTTTTTGGGGTGTTTACATTCCCATCTACACTATAAATACGCTCGCTCTCGACTGATGAGGGAGGTGTTGATAATTATTTGCTTGCAAGCACTGATAATAATGGAAACCTTGGCCCATTTTCATGCCAGAAAGGATTCTCTTCTGTAGGCAGCATCTCTATGTTTTCGTAGATCCTCATCTCCTCCTTCACAGATTGCAAATTTGAATTATCTTAGCTCCTTGATGACTGTCTCTTCAGTTTTTTCGATGAGGTTCCTTGGTGTGATTACTTTGAAGGTGAATGATATTTCAATGCAATTTCGGCCAGAACTTGTCAAAGTCTAACATATCCAAATCCTCTTCATCTTCAGTAGGTTTATTTGCTGGGTTGCTGATAAGACAGCTTCCACTTTGTAATTATTTTTTTTTTTTTTTTGACAAGTGAGCAAGCTCCTCAGTTATGCTATTTAAATGCATTCTAGAAGTGGTTCACTGTTGAAGATGCCATTCTTGTGGGGTTTCAGCTAGCTTAGGAAATTTCTTGTTAGAACCTTTTATTTATTTATTTTTTTTTGCAGTTGTCACCTCCACTTATGGGCACAACCCTATTAAAGGGGGAGGGGTGTTGAACGCCTCAAAAATTCATCTAATGCAAATAACGCAGATGACAGACGCAAGCTTTAAAGTGAGGAGATTAAATTGAGTAGGAAACACAGATGATGGAAGGAATTCCACAGAACAGAAGTGGCAGGAAAGAAGGAAGCTCGAGCGAACTAGTCTGGAGTTACTAATATCAACACAAAAAACTCATGTGCCGACAGCCCCTGCTTGTGTGCTACGGGCGTCGTAAGGTGATGTTTATGTGCCGCGAAGTGGAAAGTTCCCTACGAGCACTTGCGGCTCGATACCTATAGAAAAGAGATAAAGCACCAACATGGCGCCGA
Organism: Trachelipus rathkii; assembly: GCA_015478945.1. NCBI lineage: Eukaryota > Metazoa > Arthropoda > Malacostraca > Isopoda > Trachelipodidae > Trachelipus > Trachelipus rathkii. The sequence continues at coordinate 65,210 of JABUQX010022380.1, read as the reverse complement.
GATAGAGGGTCAAGTGAACTAAAAAGTACAGACAGTTTATAAGCCTTTGGCCTTTGACTCGACCCTATCCAAAAGCGAGTGAAATAGAGCACCTCCATATTGTTGTACTCCATATAAGGCGGATGAAAAGGACCCGCAACCTTAGCTGACGTAACTGAGAAGAGGAAAAAAAAAGTCTTGCAGTCTAAACAGAACTCCCAGTTTCTTTAGGGACCGCCCTAAGCAGTTGTGATTTGAGGTTTCCAAGACATTTTTGTTTATGTTAAAGGCCAATTATATGTTATATTGTCCAACTTAGGAGGCGAGAGAACCGGCGAAGAGATGAGGAAAGTTAGGTATCTTAAAGAGGAGAGTTGTAGAAGTTGGGTTTTTAAAAAATTAAATTTCTAAGGTTGAGACGACCCCACCGGAAATTCTATGAAATTGAGCGAAGCATAGCTTTCTGAAGATTCAGGCGAGAGCAATTCTTGAATTAAAAGGCTTCGTACTTTAACAGGTTGAAGAGAATGAAGGGTCGAGGAGTCATCGACCTATGGTGGATAGAGTTGAATGTTCAGGTAGAGAAGATCATTAAAAAAACATGGAATAAAGTAGGAGATAAAGCAGAACCCTGAAGACACCACTATTGCCAGAAAAAGAAGAAGAAGTCGCCATCAGCTTAACAAGCCGAAAATATTGGCGGGTTTTAGGAAAGCTAGACATCAAGTAAAAACCAAAGAGAAGGAGAAGCAAGGAGGGCTTGAGAGCAGTGACGTGTGCCATACGGTCAAACCAGGGCCCATGTTATGCCCAGGCGCCACCACTGCAGTCTCCTAGTTCCTAAGAGTGGAAAACCATAAATCGTAAATAGGAAAGTATATCCCCAGTAGACCTCGAGCGCCCCGAAGGCAGTACTGGCAATCGGAAAGAAGGAGGTAATATGTGATTCTGATGGTGTATTTGAAAGTTGAGAAAGTTTTGAAGATCTTAGATAGAATACAAGTTAAAGCTATAGGGCAATAGTTAGAAGGATCAGAGCGGCATCCTTTTTTTAGGAATAGGTTGGACATATCAGAGCTGCACGAGAGGAGGGAAGTGATAGTATTCAGACCAGAGGAATATAGTTGAAAGAGGGCGGGGTCAACAGGAAGCACACTCTCTCAAATCTCGGAGAGTATGCCATCCGGGCCACCTACCTTCCTAACGTTCATAGATTTCAGGAGCCCATGCACCCGATCAAATGTAATCACAGGCACAGGCACAGGCATAGGACACCTGAGAGGAGATGGAGGAGGGAGTGCCAGAATCGTCCAGGGTTGAGTTGGAGGAAAATAGAGGCCAAAGAGATAGGCCTTTTCAGTTTGGAATATTAGCTACAGAATCATCGGAGCAAGATTAGGAAAGGATGATTTACAGAAGTTGTTAGAGATGTTTTTGGCAAGAGGCTAGAAAGATTTGTCAGTAGGAAAACCAAGGAGGTCAGCGTACTTTCGTTTAATGAAAGTCAGCTTTACTTGTCCAGATATCCCTGCAACATTCTAGCTGAATAAGTAGCAAAGTGAAAGGGAGAAAAGAGAATTTTCCACCCTATACACACTGTCTCTAGCTGAATGGCCAGAGAAGACCAAACACCATCGAACCATGGATTTTGAGGAGAAAAAGATTTAGTCCAAGAAGGAATGAGACCTGCTCATCCATTATCAATTACAGTTCACACTTTATCGGCAGAGGCTGAAGCGTCTTCAGAGTCAAAGCAGTCACTCCAATTATAGTTAGCGTAGAAGCAACGCAATGCCCCCCAATCGGCCCGATCAAAGTGCCAGAAAGAGCGCATAACGGAGATGTTGGAGAGAAAGTATTAAAATTAAGAGATATAAGGTTGTGGTCAGATTTACCGATAGGAGCGAAGGTGGTGTATTTATAGAGAGAAGGACTAGTGGTGAAACATAGGTCAAGTGTGTTCAAGAATTGGTTGGGACGATCCGGAATGTGTGTAGGTTCTTTAATTAGTTGCTCCAGATCGTTGAAAATACTGAATGATTCGGCTTCCTCCCCACCTAAATCAGTATGAGAGGAACCCAACAATTCAGTGTTGTGTACATTGAAATCCCCTAAATAGAGGACCTCAGTATTTGGATGAGAAGATATAACAGTCTAGTGAGAAGTAGTAAGGTAATCAAAAAAGTTATGAAAATCTTTTCTGTTAGGAGAACAGTAGCAGAAACATAAGATAATTGTAGTAGAAGGAAGAAAAATTTTAAGCCACAGAACATCGAAGTTAGGAGATTCGAGATTCTCGAGACGTGTTATAGAAGTGTTTATGTTTACATAGGCACATACTCCACCCTTCAGACGGAAATTATGAAATAAGTTATAGTTGGATATATTAAACGAGTTAGAGGATGAATTCTTAGCCATCTGGGTCTCAGACAAGAGCAAAATATTAGGGTTAGAGTTAGAGAGGTGGTATTCCATGGATGCAGAGTTAGAGTGCAAGCCACTGATGTTGGTAAAGTGAATAGAACGCCACGCCTGTGCAAATCTGCTATCATACACGCACACAAAAAAAAAAAAAAAAAGACAGAAACAAACAGACAAAAACCAAAGGAGAAATGAGGAAAAATTATTCGTACGCTAAACCCTAAATTTAAAACCTGAAATTTTAAAGCGGTAAAACCCTATTTACAGCAAATATCTAAAATATGAATAATCCAGAAAGTTTAAAAACACTCACGCACTCACGAAATTGCGTAAAAAAAAAAAGAAAAATACTATTGATCAACTAAAAAAGTAGAACCTAAATCTGTATAAATTATAATAATAGCTATCCAAATAGGTAAATGTTACGCTAAAACCCAAGTTGGAGAAACGCTAAAAATCTAAGTTAAAAAGAAGTTGTGTGGCGAATCTGAAGAGAGTTTGAGAGGATTGGTAGAGAGATTTGGCAGAGTGTGTAAGAGAGGCTTGAAAGTAAAACGTGGATAAAGTAAGGTTATGGTTGTGAGTGAGGACAGTCCTCGGTGTGAAGTTATGTTAGATGGTGAGCAGCTGGAACAAGTGTCTGAGTTTAAATATTTAGGATATATGTTGGATGAAAAGGGAACGGATGATGCAGAGTGTAGTAGGAAAGTTGTGAATGGCAGGAAGGTTGCTGGTGCAATTAAATCGTTGGTGAATGTAAAGGGACTAAGTCTTGAGTGCGCTAGGGTCTTACATGAGGGTATGTTGTTACCTGTGTTAATGTATAGTAGTGAGACTATGGTCTGGAATAAGAGGTATAGATCTAAAGTTCAATGTGTTCAGATGGACAATCTTAGGGGCGTGCTAGGTGTGAGAAGAATTGATAAAATGAGAAATGAACGTATTAGAAGAGAGTTGTGTGGTGTGAAGAAAGGGGTAAATGAGAGAATAAATGAAAGTATGTTGAGATGGTTTGGTCATGTGGAAAGGATGAATGATAGTCGGTTGGTTAAGCGGATGTATAGTGGTGAGCGTGTGTTGCAGGAACCCGACCGGCTACAGGAGACCGAAGAGAGAGAAAGTGGATTGAGGTCGGTGAACGAATGTCTGAAGGAGAGAAATGTGAGTTTGGCAGAGGCGAGAATAAGGTGCATAATAGGAGAGAATGGATTGGTTTTGTGAGGGGGTATGGTTGTGGTCCACCTGGGCCAGGGGATGAACCCTACACTTGACGATATGCCATAGTGAGGGTCCGTCGCGGTCCCATGAAGCTCTAGGGTGGATTTTCTGACTGCGACGAGTTCTCACTAATAGGTATAGAGGGGGCGGTAAGGCTGGGCTTTCTTTTCGACTTGTGTCATATTCTTCTACTGCTTTTCTTTTCCGATGCCCGTCGCGCACCTTACTCCCATTCTTGGGAAAATATAAGGAAGATGAAGAAGAAGAAGATATATATATATATATATATATATATATATATATATATATATATATATATATATATATATATATATATATATATATATATATATATATATATATATATATATTATATATATATATATATATATATATATATATATATATATATATATATATATATATAAATATATATATATATAATATATATATATATATATATATATATATATATATATATATATATATATATATATATATATATATATATCATACATTCTCTCTTTCTAGAGCTATCGAAACTAGATTTATTATTAAATCTAAAAGTTTCTAAAAATTTCTCCCAAAGTAAGAAGTATCGTAAACGTGACCATAATCAACGAATCACCGATACCGATGCCGATACCTAAAAAAATGGCGATACGAATAAACCATTACCGGAGTACTATATTTTTGTCAATATATATATATATATATATATATATATATATATATATTATATATATATATATATATATATATATATATTTATATATATATATACATATATATATATATATATATATATATATTATATATATATAATATATATATATATATATATATATATACTATATACGTACACATATATATACACATCTCCATATATACAGCTCTTTCTATATATATATATATATATATATATATATATATATATATATATATATATATATATATATATATATATATATATAATATATATATACCAGCTGGATTAGCCGTCATATGTATCTTTAAAAACTATTAATGCTACAGTAAAGCGGAATACATTGGTGGAATGCTGGGTCCAATGCTGGTCCAGAAAATGTAAAAAAAAAAAAAAAAAAAAAAAAAAGTATATCTCAAAAACTACAATAGCTACTGAGGAATACAATTTTGGAATCCTCGTAAAATTTCACATAGGAAAATGTAAAAAATAAAAAATGTTTTGCTTTATACGGCTAATAGGGGCTCAGGCAGCGAGGAACATAAGGGGATGTTTCCAGCCCGTAGGAGGGGCGAGGAGGAACCCCAGCGACATAAATATACCAAGAGCGGGAGTTCCGGAGACCCTCCCGAGAGAGGGATGAATCCTACCCGTGAATTTGGAAGGCTGAGAGACCCGACTCTCATCGATGGTATACCTTGGGTATTCTTTAGTAAAAAAAAAAATTAATAGAAAGTCTTTATTTTAACGATTAACCAATAAAGGTCTCTAAATGGGCCTTCTAATTATTATTATAATTATTAACAATAATTTTTATTTTTATTTTTTTTACATTTTCCTACCTAATTCAAAATTTTACGAGGATTCCAAAAATATATTCCTTTTCGCTGTAGCTATTTTGCAGTTTTTGAGATATAATTTTTTTTTATTTATTTTTTACATTTTCTGGACCAACATTCCAGCAATGTATTCCGTTTTACTGCAGCATTAATAGTTTTTAAGATATATATGACGGCTAAAATCCAGAAGCTGACCATATATATATATATATATATATATATATATATATATATATATATATATATATATATATATATATATATATATATATATATATATATATATATATATATATATATATATATATATATATATACTGGAGATGAACGGTGATGAAACAATGGAACACATAGGAAGTGTTGTGAAGGAAACAGCTAGGGAAACCCTAGGCATTAAATGGATGGGAGGAGTGAGAAAGAAGCATACACCTTGGTGGAATGAACAGGTAAAGAATGCTGTGAGACAAAAGATGGTAGCATTGAGAAGATGGCTTAAAAACAGAAGTGTACAATCCAGAGCTGTGTATGTGGAAGCAAGAAATGAAGCGGAGAGAGTGAAGAGGAGGGCAAAGGAGGAGGTGGCTGAGAAGCTGGCAAAGGAGCTGATGGATGATATGAAGGAAGGCAAGAAGAAGATTTTTAGATTGGCAAGAACGTATAGAGGAGCGAAGAGGAGAGTATGTAATATCAAAGATAGAAATGGTGAAACATTGGTAAGCCCGGAGGAAAAAACAAAAGGTGGATAGAGTACTTTGATGAGTTGCTGAATGTGGAGGTGCAGCCGGAAGAGGAAGGGGAGAGAGAGGAGGAGGAGAGAAACGTAGAGAGTGGAAGAGGAGGGAATAACGGAGGAGGAATTTGTGGAGGCGTTAGGGAAAATGAAGAGCGAGGAAAGGAGACTCTGGTGAGGATGGGACCATAGAATTGCTGAAGGAAGGAGGGAGAGAGGAGCTAAAGTAGCAGTACGAAGGGATTTCTGAACAGGTGTTGGGTGAAGAGTAGAGTGCCGGAAGGTTGAGGAAGGTCAATAATAGTTCCCATTTATAAAAGTAAGGGGGCCTTAGGAGATTGTAAAAATTATAGAGAAATCTCACTAATGGATCACATGGTGAAGGAAGTTATATGAAAGAATATTAGAAAGGAAATTAAGATCAAAAATAGAGGCGAGAGATTGGGGTGAAGAGCAGTAATGGGTATATAAATTTGGGCAGAAGCACTTCTGATTTAATGTTGCGTGAGAGATGATACAGGAAAAGGCATTAGAATACAACAAGAGGAGCTTTATAATATCGCCTTCATAGATTTGAAGAAAGCATTTGATTCTGTACCCAGGAGAAGCTATGGAGAGTTCTGGAGAGGATTATGAAGTTGAAGATAGACTGATAAAGGCAGTAAGAAGTACATATGTGAATAATAAGTAAGGTAAGAACAGGATATAAAAACGAAGGAATGGTTTGAGGTAAAACTGGAGTAAGGCAGGGTAATTATTTGTGCTTGATACTGTTTTATAGCGATAATTTTGGACACAGTAATAAAAGAGGTGTAAAAGGAGTTTAGAGGAGATTGACAGGAGACATCATGGTATACGCCCAGATGATTTGGCGTGTTGGAGTGGAGATGGTGAGGAGGTTGAAAGCCCAGGAAATGGTGCTGTGTTACATGAGAAAGGAAATTAAGAAAGCTAGTTAAAATATGTGGAGAAAACAGAAATAATAGATGAGTAAGTAGGGAGGGAAGAGAGGTTGATTGGAGGTAGACGGTAGAGAGATTAAAAATGTGGACAGATATAAATACCTAGGAAGCACATTTGGAAGAGAAGGAGGAGGGTGTGCAAAGGAAATTACAAGTAGGATTGAGCAGTATGGCAGGACTAGAGCAGTATACCCCCATCTTGAAAGATAAATATATGAACAAAGGGTGAAGAGCAATATGAGGGAGTGTTGACACCAATACTGTTGTATGGGGGCAGGGAGACATAGAACATGTGGGGAGAGAGAGTAAAGAATTCAGTTGTGAGATGAAAGTGTTGAGGGCCAGCGATTGCAAAAGACGAGGAGAGACAGAAGTGAGAAACAGAGACGAAAGTGAGGAGAAGCGTGGTGTAAACCCACCCAGTAGAGATAAAGGAGTGGATGCAGCAAGACATGATGGTGGGACACCTGGGAGAGGATGCAAGGAAGAGAGAGTTGTAGTAGGAGGGTGGAGGTGGGGGCCAGGAGAGTGAGGCCGAAGACCCTTGAAGAGATGGAGACACAGTGGAGGATTCATTAAGAAGACACCGGATGCCTGCAATGGATGAGCTGATGGCGGATGGGATCGTGATCGATAGAACACAATGGAAACGGAGGTTGGCCCCACTGACAGGCTCGTGAGCCTTACTGGGAGAGGATGTAAGATGTAATATATATATATATATATATATATATATATATATATATATATATATATATATATATATATATATATATATATATATATATATATATATATATATATATATCTATATATATATATATATATATATATATATATATATATATATATATATATATATATATATATATATATATATATATATATATATATATATATATATATATATATATATATATATATATTATACACTTTCTCTCCCCCCCAAGACTTTGGGTGTAGGGTGTGTGTAGCATGCACGAGCAAGAAATATTAGTAGAATATGACCAGTCAAAAAGAAAATCTAGCCTTACCTTTTTATGCCACTTTTAGCGAGAAAATCCACCTTGAGCTTCAAGGGACCGCGACAAACCCTCACTATGGCATCTCGTCAATGTGGGGTTCATCCCTTGGCCCAGGTGGGCCACAACCATACACCCTCACAAAACCTCATCATTCACTCCTATCATGCACCTTTCTTCTCGCCTCTGCCAAACTCACATTTCTCTCCAGGCATTCCTTTACTGACTCAATCTACTTTTTCTTCAGTCTCCCGGTCGATTCCCAACACGCTCACCACTATACAGCGTAACCAACCGACTATCATCCATCCTTTCTACATCATGACCAAACCATCTCATCATACTTTCATTTATTCTCTCATTTGCCTTTTCTTCAACCCACACAACTCTCTAATACGTTCATTCCTCATTTTATCAATTCTTCTCACACCTAACAAGCCCTTAAGATTATTCATCTGAACGCATTGTGCATTAGATCTGTATCTCTTATTCCAGACCATAGTCTCACTACTATACATTAACACAGGTAACAACATACCCCCATGTAAAACCCTAGCGCACTCCAAGACTTAGTCCCTTTACATCCACCAATGATTTAATTGCACCATCCACCTTCCTGACATTCTACTACACTCTGCATCATCCGTTCCCTTTTCATCCAACATATGTCCTAAATATTTAAACTCAGACGCTTGTTCCAGCTTCTCACTATCTAGCATAACTTCACATCAAGGACTATCCTCACTCACAATCATAACCTTACTCTTATCTACGTTCATTTTCAAACCCCTCCTTTTACACACCCTGCCAAATCTCTCTACCAATGCTCTCAAACTCTTCAGATTCGCTACACAAAACCAAATCATCCGCATATAATAGGTAGGGCACCCTCCACTCTCTTCCGTTCTCCATCATTCTAACACTATCCCCTGCCACTCCCACCTCTTATTCTTTCATAACCACATCCATATACAAATTGAATAACCAAGGAGACATAACACATCCCTGCCTCACTCCGATATTAATATTAAAACAATCACTTTCGACTCCATTTATTGTTCTTACACACGCTTCACTATTGTCATACATACTTTTATATATATATATATATATATATATATATATATATATATATATATATATATATATATATATATATATATATATATATATATATATATATATATATAAAAACATAACACCCCCTGTCTTTATATATATATATATATATATATATATATATATATATATATATATATATATATATATATATATATATATATATATATATATATAACCATACATATATATATATATATATACTATATATATATATATATATATATATAAGGTTAAGAATGAGAATTAGGGGAATCTGCTTAGAATAATGAATAAGGATGGTGCTGTCGTAACTGATGAGAAATGGATATCAGATTGTGGAGAGGAGAATTTACTCAAACTAGATGATATCGATAGTCGTGAGTGACAGTGAATGTGTGAGGTTTTGATGGTGCAAAAAGAAGGAATAAATTATTTTTAGGGATGAGGTCATTAGTAAGAAGAAGGTAATGGGTAAGGTAGAGTGAGAAAGTTGAAGAATGGTAAATCTGCAGGTATAGTTGAAATTACTGGTGAAATGATAAAAACGGAGGCGAGATGGTGATTGATTGGATTTGGAAGTTGTGTAACAAAGGATGTGTTTATGGAAGGTATAGTTCTGAGGGATAGGAGAGCAGTAATAGTACTTATATAAGGGTAAGGGAGAAGTTTAGAAGTGGTAGAAGATGTGTGGGTCAAATCTGCATTGAAATAATAAGTTGAACTTCAGATGGACAGTCTTGAGCGTGTTAGGTGTGAGAAAAAATGATAAAAGGAATAGTACTGTTAAGGGCTGTGTGGTGTGAAAAAGGGAGTAAATGAAGAAGAAAAAAATAAAGTACATTGAATGGTTTTTGTCATGCTGGAAAGGATGTGATAGTCGGTTGGTGCAGTGCCTAGTGAGGTGAGTGAGCTGGAGTCGCCCGGCAGAAGAAAAAAGTAGATTGAGTCAGTAAAGCAATGCCTGGAGAGAAGAAATGTGAGTTTGGCAGCGAAAAGAGTATAATAGGAAGTGAATGGCGGCGGAATTTGTGAGAGGGTAATACTGTGGCCCACCTGAACAAGTGATGAACTTCTATTGATGAGATGCCATGAGTCAGGAAGCTCTAGGGTGGATTTTCTGAAAAGTAAAGAGTGCTTTCTTTTCGACTTGCGTCACATTCTTCTTCTAGTTTTCTATTTCCGGTGCATGTTGCGACCTTACCCCCAGTCTTTGGGAGAGAAGGTGGGTGATG
>JABUQX010022380.1:40000-45000 GCA_015478945.1 Trachelipus rathkii | reverse complement strand
TCAACACACACATACACCATAATTCTCACAACGTATACATAATATCCGAACCCCAAACACAACTTATATTTATACCCCTCACGAATCCACACTTATACACACACAACACACACACACACAACACAACAACACACACACACACATCACTTGCACTTATACCCTTCCTTATACCACATTCACTATGCCCCTTTACACACATTCATATTGAAACACTTTGCATTACCCATAAACAACTTACATTACATACTAATCACAAGCGTCAGCAAACCACACACTACACACACACGACAACGCACACACACACACATACACACACACCACTTACACGTTTTACACTTATATATACATTCACTATGACACTTACACTCACATAGATCACTTACACTTACATTTGCCACTTATAACACGTATAAAAACACAGCACGAAACCAAACCCTTTTGGTCCTTTCCATGGGTCAATTTTTAGCTCCTATCCTAATTTTGCAGGCACTTAAACATTTGTTTATTAAACATTTTCGGCGAACCTAAAACTGTAACTCCTTACAGACATCTTTTATATTTTTCTTAGAATTTTTAATATTTATAAATTTTTAAAAATTGGATGTAAGAAGAAAACTACAATTGTACAGAAATTTTTTATTAAAAACATATACTTTACAAGAACCCTTAAGCAGTAAATCAGTAAAATCAATAGAGGTGTTACCTAAGGAATGGGGGGATTAGTATGCTTTTGTTTTACTGGTTTTTCTGCTTTAACTCATGTTTTAATGCTTTAACTCATGTTTTAACTGCTTTAACTTATAGTTTTACTGCTTTAACTCACCTATTTATTAACATTACATAAGCAGTAAATCAGTAAATAAATAGAGGTGTTACCTAACACCGTAAGGGATTAGTATTGGGGCGTTTTTTTAAAACTGGCTTTAACTGCTTTTAACCTCATGTTTTTTACTGATTTAACTTATATGTTTTACTGCTTTACTATGCTTTAACTAACATATTTATTAACATTACAAACCAAGTTTATTAACCTTAAAGCAGTAAATCAGTAAAATCAATAGAGGTGTTACCTAACACCTAGGGGGATTAGTATGCTTTTGTTTAACTGTTTTACTGCTTTAAACTTCATGTTTTAACCGTAACCTGCTTTAAAATAACCTCATGGTTTTTACTGTTTAACGTCATGTTTTACTAGCTATTAACTTATAATGTTTTACTGTTTTAAGACAGTCATAATATTTAATTAATTATGTTTTTTATATTTTTGTTTTAATTTACTTTTTATATTTATTTATTATTTTATTATTATTTTTTATATTATTTTTATTTATTTTATTATTATTTATTTTTATTATTAATAGCTCTTTAGTGTTATTTCACTTCATGCGCCTTTATAGTATTATTATTTAGAACACCACCATTCACTATGTCACTTTACATTTACCCATAGACACTTAATTAGCACTTATACACATGCGGCCTGCACCCGGCACACACACACAACACATCACGTATGACACTTACATTTACCACAATAGACAGACTAAATTTACACATCACACACCAGTCACACACAGATTTACACACACACACTCACACACAGATTTACTTAACACACGGAAACGACGCAGATTTACCTCACTCACAATGAAGGACTACACGCCAGATTTTACTTACACAACCCAGATTTAACTTACACACACATGAGAAACACACACACACACACACACACACACACACACACACACACACACACACACCACACACACACACTTACACACACACACACTCACTCACTTACAAACACAAAGAAATAATTATTAAAAACATTTTTATGTTTTAATTAAAACACGTAACATTTATATTACTCATTCAAATATAACTAAAATTATTTCAAAGTTTCTTAAAAACTTCTATAATAAATCACTATCTTTGGCGTGTATTTTTTATAATATTAATGTAATATTTTTGTTTATAAATTTCATAAACTATCAAGTTTTTAAAATAACTTTTACTAAAATTTTATGAAATTTTATAAAAACATATTTTACGGTTGTACCTTTAAGCAATAACAGTAAATCAGTAGGTCAGCCTCCTAGCACCTGGCCTCTACAACAGCTATGCCATCGTTTTGATCTATTGACTTACTGCTTTACATCACCTTTAGCCATGTAATAAGTAGAAAAAGAACAAAATAAGTATATCTTCTCTTGGCTTTAACATACATGTATTTTATAAATCTTTCTCAAGTCTTATTTAAAAATAACATTATTCACTTACCATTTATAATGTTATGTCACAGGACTTCGATCGTTAACTAAAAAATATTCAAAAGTTTTCTTAAATTAATCTCGCGCCGTCTTTCTTTAATTATTAATTATATCATTATCTATGTACATTGAGAATCCATCACGAGAAAACACAACAACACCCGCACTCCTTACAGATACGAAACTGAACTCTCTCTGTAAAATGTGTTGTAGGATAATCCTTTTTGTATTCCGGGGCGATTTAGACCGGCCTAATCCAGCGTAAAATATATTTCAAACTGAGCTTTTTCTGTAAAATGTGGTGCAATAATTACGTTAGGCCTAATTTAGGATAAGCCTTTTTTGAGGTTGTCGACGGTCCTAAAATTTATTAATCCTAATCCAGGTAAAAGGTAATTGTCCAGTATAGACAAGAAATCATTGGTTATTTATTATTATTTATAAAAATATCATATTTCACACCTGAAAACATGCTGGATCGTTAGATCCTTTAAGCATGTAAAGAAAGGAAATTGTTTTCCTTTACTATGTGATTGGTCGGGTAGTTTTCCCCTAGTTCATAAGATAACCACCAGGGCTCAGCAATGAGCCCCACCGCAAAGTCAGCACAAAGCCCCCCGCACCCGCTGTGGCGTCCCGGCGCGGTCCCCCGCCCGGCCGGGGCGTGCCGCCGCAGGAGCAAAATATTTTCCGCTTCCCAGCCCGCCGCGTGCGCCTGCAGGCGCAATATTTCCGCGTTCCCGCCGCCTGAACTGGTGGTTGCGAATCCGCAGCCCGAAATAAAAGGTATCTTCATAGCCCGAACGTGAATGTGAGCGTATGTCAACCGGAGTAACCCGGGTTTCCGGTCCTTTAAGTACTAATTACCAGAGAACTCCCCATCCCTATTGGTAACGTGAACCTCTGTATGTTAAGGTTTCATACCTTCATCATACAATAACACCTGAAGTACATGCGCTTAATACACTGCGCTATGAGGACACCTACAGTTTTTTATCTTTATTACCTTTATACATTACACATTCTATGACTTTACAGTCATGTTACGTTTTAAATTAATAAATGGCAACCCAAATAAAAATGGTAATGAAAGAGTAATACAAATAAATATTTTATTTTAGTAAAATATACATATATTATAAAACAAATAGAGGGTATCAAAGATGACGCCATCAAAGATGAGTCCAATCAAAGATGAACCACCAAAGCTGAGGTACCAAAGCTAAGGTTATTAAAGTTAAGGAATCAAAGCTGAGGCAACAAAAGCTGAGGGCATCAAAGTTGAAGCATCAAAAGCTGGGCCATCAAAGTTGAGGCATCAAAACTGAGGCATCAAAAGCTGAGGCATCAAAGTTGAGGCATCAAAATATCGAGTGGGTGGGTGCGTAAGTGTGTACGGAGTGTGTATGTGTGTGTGTGTGTGTGTGTGTATGTGTATTCTGTGCGTTCTAAATAATAATAACAATAGGCATGAAGTAAATAACACTAAGTATTATATAATAAATAAAAATAAAATGTTTTAAATAAAATTTCGTTATACGTGTAAGTGAGTGTGCGTGTGTGTGTGTGTGTGTGTGTGTATGTGTGCGTGTGTGTGTATGTGTGTTCTAAATAATAAGCGCCTGTGGGCGCAGCGGCGGGCGGGCGGGAACGCGGAAATTTTGCGCCTGCGGGCGAACGCGGCGGGCGGGAACGCGGAATATTTGCGCCTGCGGGCGCACCGGCGGGCGGGGACGCGGCGGGCGGGGACGCACCAGCGGGTGCGGGGTTGGCTGACTTTGCGGGTGGGGCTCATGCTGAGCCCTGGTGGTTAGCTTAATTGAACTAGGGGAAAACTCTCCGACCAATCACAAAGTAAGGATAACATTTCTTTCTTACATGCTTAAGGAGGATCTTCGATCACAGCATTGTTTTCAAGTTTGAAATATATTTATAAAAAATAATAAATAACAATCAATTCTTGTCTATACTGGAATTACTTTTTGACCTGGTATTAGGATTAAATTAGACCGTCGACAAAAAGGCTTATCCTAAATTTAGGCCTAAATTTAGGCCTAAACGTAAGTTAATTGCACCACATTTTCAGAAAAAGGTCAGTTGAATACATATTTTGACCTGGAATTGGCTTAAATGCCCCGGGATAACAAAAAGGATTATCCTACAGCACATTTTACAGAGAGAAGTCAGTTTCGTATCTGTAAGGATTGGTCCGGGTTGTTGTGTTTTCTCGTGATGGAATTGTCCATGTACATAGATAATAATTAATAATTAATAAAGTAAAACCACCCGCGAAATTATTCTTAACAAAGCTTTGAATATTTTTTAAAGTTAATCATCGAGTGAATAATATAAATGTAAAGTGAATAATTGTTATTTTTAAATTAGAACTTAGAAAGATTTTTTAATAAAATACATGTTATGCTAGCAGAGAAGAACTTATTTTGTTATTTTAATACTTATTACATGGCTAAAGATGAAGTAAAAAGCAGTAAGTCAATAGATCAAAACGTGGCATAGCTTTTGGTGTAGAGGGTGCTAGCGGGCTGAACCTTAACCTGGTAGATTTTACTGTTTATTGCTTTAAAGGTACGTAATATATGTTTTTAATAAAATTTCATAAAATTTTTAGTAAAGTTATTTGTAAAACTTGATAGTTATATAATTTATAAACAAAAAGTATTAACCGTTAATAATAAATTCTTTGTTCAAAGGTAAGATTTGATTTATTAT